>CAUYSK010062291.1:0-18977 GCA_963575035.1 Avahi laniger | reverse complement strand
TTTTTTTTTTGAGACAGAGTCTCACTGTGTTGCCCGGGCTAGAGTGCCGTGGCGTCAGCCTAGCTCACAGCAACCTCAAACTCCTGGGGCTCAAGCAATCCTTCTGCCTCAGCCTCCCGAGTAGCTGGGACTACAGGCATGTGCCACCATGCCTGGCTAATTTTTTCTATATATTTTTAGTTATCCGATTAATTTCTTTCTGTTTTTAGTAGAGACGGGGTCTCGCTCTTGCTCAGCCTGGTTTCGAACTCCTGAGCTCAAACAATCCACCCGCCTTGGCCTCCCAGAGAGCTAGGATTACAGGCATGAGCCACTGCGCCTGGCCACATTATATTCTTAAATACCGTTGCAACATGGCAGAAGTAGAAGCCCACCAACATGGGAACTGTGGTGTCTTTATTTTTGTATGCTTTAGACCTAACATTACATTTGTCATTACTAGGTACTTAATAAATATTTGTTGAATGAGTAAATGACTGCCATGTTATATATTATATAAAGACAGCTATGTACATCTTGAGCATATGTTGATTGGCATTAAATGGTTTTGCTATTAAATATTCTTATGTCCTGTACTCCTGTTATGGATTTGTTAAAGGTTAGTGCAATCTAAAGGTTAGTGATTGTAGTTGTGACAGACCCCTTAAATATGTAACCTTCTTTCCAATATGCACAGGCATGTATACATTAAGTCTTTTACTCTGAGCTATAAAGGTTTACCCTTGTTATCCATAAAATATTTGTGCAATTCTTGCCAAGAATAAAGTTAACTGTCCGATTGGGTAATTTTTCTTTTTCTCATTAAAATTTCCATATGGGTATAATTGCACTACTTCAGAAGGCCAGATCTTTTAATTAGATCAGTAGGGCATGATAAGTTGCTCCTATTAATGTGTAATACTGTGTTTTTAATTCAATTCTCTAAGTATTTATTGAGTACTTACCATGTACCCAGCACTGTTAGGTGTTAAAGAGAATACAGTCGTAGTCACTGGTAGATTCAGCTGTGAGAACGTTTTAGAATTTTTGGGAGGATTGAGGAACACTCATATCAAAAAACTAACAGACTCAATGGAGTCTTCATTAGATGCTAAATTAAACATAAGTACATAAAATCTATGATGTAATGATTTCCTAATACTAAAATACTAGGAAAGACCAGACATTCCTTCAACAGACATTTATTGCCACATTACTTAATTGTTGAGGATACAAATATGAGAGATGTGCAGTTTCTACCACTTAGATGCTTATGGTCTAGTGGGAAAAACTAATAAGCATATGGAGAGTTTTTCATGTTAAGATGCTGTGAGGTATTATGTCAGGATGTTTGGGACTATGAAGAAAGGTGTCTAGTCTAACCTCTAGGGGATCAGAGAAAGTTTTAAAGAGGATAATTAGCAGTTTCCGGTTGGAAAGTTGATGCAGACATTTCATTCAGAGTAACAGGCACAAAGCCATGGAAATGAGAGAGGGCGTTCCTTGATTAAGTCGTTGCAAATAGATTTGATATCAGTAGAAAAGGTGTGTTAAAGAGCATGAACCTTGGAGTCATACAGATACGGTTCACCAGCTTATTCCTGAGAGATCTGAGCCCTTGCAGAGTGCTGTGTAGGGTAGCAGTAGTCTTCTTGTAACCTCACTGCTGATCTTAGTGCAAGCAGGTGCCTCAGGATTTACCCAATTTCCAGCTGTGCAGTTTGTCATTGCTTTTTTGTCTGCTGCCTTGCTGCATGAGGAGCCCCAGATAGCCTTATCTCCCAATTAATGAAGCCATTATTGGGTCCTCTGGTGAAAGCATTCTCACATTAGGTGTTATAATTTCTTGTTTGTTTGTTTTGAGACAGGGTCTCACTCTATTGCCCCAGCCGGAGTGCAGTGGTGTCATCATAGCTCACTGCAACCTCAAACTCCTGGGTTCAAGTGATCCTACTGCCTCAGCCTCCTGAGAAGCTGGGACTACAGGCATGTGCCACCACACCTGGCTAATTTTTCTATTTTCTGTAGAGACAAGGTATTGCTATGTTGCTCAGGCTGGTCTTGAATTCGTAACTCAGGTGATCCACCCACCTTGACCTCCCAAAGTGCCAAGATTATAGGCATGAGGCACTGTGCCTGGCCTGTTATAATTTCTCAAGCAGCAGAAACCACGGTGAAGGGGAGAGGGAGAAGAAATTTGTGGTGTTACCATAAGAGGTACCACTTCTACCTCTATTCCTCTTACGGGACCACTTTCTCTTTGGTTATAAACAACAGAAATTGACTTTGGCTAACTTAAGCAGGAAATGGATACTGGGTAAGCTCTCAGAAGCGAAGGAAGAAAGAAGAACAAAACCTTGGGAAGGCCAAGGAAACAGAAGTTCCCAGGATCACATGGATTCATGGGGCTAGCTCAGCCTCAGCCAGCTTTCCTCCTCGTGCAGCGAGTCTTATTGGTCAACCCTTTGCCCACCCCAGAGGACAGCCCATGTTTGATGGGCCCATCAGACCTCAGGAATGGGGCAGAGAAACTCTCCAAAGAGAATTTGTTGCCAAAAGGCCAAAACAACAGATACTTCCTACAAAGCTCATGGGATTTAGCAATGCCGAAGTCTTTGGGTGAGCTTGGCATAAGCAATTTTAGGAATAAAAGTCAGATAATGGCTTGTTGATGAGTGAATGGGAAGTGAGGAAGAGGGGATAGTACGTGTAAACTCCTTCTTCAAGAAGCCTTATAGTTATAAGGAAGAAAGGGTGGGAGCACCTAGAGGGAATTGCAAGATCAGGGGAAAAAAAATCATTTTAGCCTCTTAAATGGAAAAAATTGAATAAGGATATTTTTAATGGACAAGCACTAATGGGAAAGAAGAGATGAATAATAAATAAGAGAGAAAACATATTATGTAACAAGTTTACTAAGCAGTGGGAGTAATAGAGTCCAGGGTATAGGTAGAGGGTTTAGTTTTAGCTAGAAATATAAGGGAAGGTTTTTATAGAGGAGGACAGACTTACACTGGACTTTAAAGAGTTGGTAGGATTTGCAGAAGCTGACCAAAGCAGAAAGGTCATTTCAGTGGGAAAATAGTATGGATTTAGCCAACAGTGAACTAGCTGATAAGGAGTACAGAGAAGAAGCTGTCTGAACCTGTCTGAACTGGAGAGGAGGGAAGAGCAGATGACATGATTAGCTTCGTAATGCTGCTCCTTTGTGTGTTGTACTAGGTGGAAGTGGGCATATGAGACTGGCCAGTGAAGAAGGTAGAGCCATGAAGGCCAGGACCCAGAGTTTGCATGGTGGGAAATTGTACTGTGATTCTGGAGCAGGAGAGGAAAATGATGAATGTGGTGAATTGGAAAAATCGATGAGACATTGGGGTATAAAATCCTTTGAGTAGGAGAAAGGCTGGGAGTATAAAAACAAACAAACTGTTTCAAGACAGACATGTGTAAAATGGGGCCTTATCTGATATGGCAGTAGGAAACAGGAAGAGATGAACATGGTAAAAAGAATTGATAGGATTTGGTGAGAAGAGTTGAAGATTATTTGAAGATTATTTTTGGGTTTAGAGCCAAGTTAAAATTTTGGTGTCATTGATAAAATAGAGAACTCAGAAGTAGATCTCTTAAGAGGCAAAGCAATTTAACACATTCCAAATAGACTTATTAATTTGTTTTGAAACAAATGTTCTGAAGAGACCTTTGCCCAGCCAAAGATTTGGAGTGAGATCGGAGTCAAAAGCTGGCTTTATTATAAAAACATAATGATCTTTACACAGAAACAATTTGAAACTTCATAGGAAGGAAGCAAACAGAAAAAAAGAGAAGAGAACAGTGAGCCTTGGAAGTCAAATGAGAAAGATAAGGATTCATGTTAGAGAAAGAGGAATGTATAATTGGAGAAGAGGAAGACAACCTAGGAGAGAGAATTTCAAGAAAAGGAGAGAGAGATCAGCAGCCTCAAATCCTGCCAAGGGGAGAATGATGACAGAGAAAAGACTATTGATTTGGTGAAAAAAGTCCCTGACTTCCAAGGAAGCAGTTTTGATTGGAGCAATCAGAAGGTATGCTGCCGTGGTATAGGAGGGATTGGCTGATGAAGGAGAAGTTTCATAGGAACAGGAGGAGAGAAATGGAATGAGAGGCTGAAAAGGCAGTAAATTCTTATTTAATATGAGGAAAATCCTTGTGTTTTGGAAGGAGCGATGGTTAAGAGAGGAAATAAAGTGCTAAAGAGGAAAGAATCAAGTATAGAGTCTCTCTTCACAGATCAAAGAGTTAGCTTTATGAAATCCTGGAGGGCTGAAAGGATAGAGACACAAACTGAGGTCTGTTATGGTAAACTTAGGATCCAGCTAAGAAACTTGTACAAGATGACTTCCATTTTCACAGTCAATTAGGGGGAAATGGAAGAAAGGCAACTTACATGCATTGAGCTCCTGCCGTGTACCAGGCATTTTGCTAGATCTATGAAATATATTATCATGTAAACTCTTAGCAGTCCTTCAAGGGATTGGTGATACTTTCCTGATGATAAATGTGAGGATGCTGAGACTCTGAAGAGAACTTATTTCAAATAGCTAATATATGTCAGCTTTGAAATATGATCCTAAGTCTGATTCTGGAACCACTTTCCGTGGATATTTGGGTTGAACCAAATCAATTAAAGTAATTATAGACATTGGGAGCCAGGTTTCTCACTGTCAGAGAAGGATGTTACAAATAAGCAAAAGGAGAAGAGTATACTGAGCCTTGCAGTGCTGGATTAGAATCAAAGATATAGGTATAAGATCATGTTTTTAAATATAAATACAGATACAGATATGAATGTAGATATGTGTGTATACATGAGTTAGTAGACATACATTTATGTCTGTTTGCTAGCTCTGTGTGCTGAAAGGGCCTGGAAGCACTGACACCCCTGTAGCAATGAGTATATGCAGCACCTACATCTTGGTTTCTAAATTTCATTCACCAATAAAAAGAACAAAAGTTCCTTGGAGAAATAGCTGATTCCAGGAGTAGGATAGAGAAAGCACAAGATGAGCCTGGAGCATCTTGTAGTGCCAAAAAGCAAGGAAGTACTGAAAAGGAGGGCATGTGAAAAAGGCATGGCGGTCAATCCTAAAGAGCACCCAATGGCCAAAGCTTGAACAACTTGAACAAATTAACTCTAGCATTGAATTATGACCCAAAGAATAAAATAGATATCCACAAGTCCATACTGATAAATAAATGATCAAGGGAGAAGGGACAAATCTTCCTTTCAGAAGAATTCTAAAAAATATATTTAAATCCTGTATCCAAGAGGTAGAGATTAATTCCCCTCTCTTTGAATGTGGACTAGACTTAGTACTCACTTCCAAAGAACAGGGTGTGGAAAGGGGAAAAGAGTAGTATAACAATAATTACTTCAGTAGTATTAACAGGAAATCTGAGGAGGAAAATTGGTGGGGAGGAGTACTTCTCTTTACAACTTAAATCCTTCAGTATGATTTGAATAGTTTAATATAAGCATGTTGCATTTGTTTAATGAAAAAAAACCTAGGTAAGTGATAAATAATAAGAAAATAGGAAAATAAGGATACATCCTACTTAGTGTTGAAAAGCTGGGAAGGGTGTTATGTACAGATCACAAACATTGAGTAATTTATGAAAAACGCAAAGCATATGGGTTCAGATTGATGGCAAAACCTTACTGTGTGGAAAAATCTGCAACCTAATACAGGTTTAAAAGGAAAACACTAGTAAAGTGAATTTTCCCAACACAATTCTGGAAAACCCCAGAGCTCAGAAACTTTGAAAGTCGGAGTGGGTTCAGGATAGTCAAAAGGTTATTAATTACCACACTTCAAAATAGCTGTAACAGGGCACACTAGAATAGCTGATTACATTTAACCATAGGCTAGAACATATCTACATAAATTGGGGACCCTACAGAGAAGATTTGAACTGGTAGTGGAAAGTATTTTATACTATTTGAATTTTATGTGTCCTGTTCTTTCAGTGTAACAGTTACTAGAGTGTACATAGTAACATAGTACATAAGTAATTACTTGGACATATGTAGGAAGATGTCTGGAATTGATACTACCAGACTGTTAAAAGTAGAGGAGCATTGGTACTTTATATACATCTGTGCCGTATAAAATTTTTACAGAGAGAAGGGGTTACTTTTGCAGTTGACTTTTTTTAAAAAAGCTTTAAATCATGAAGTTCTCTTTGAACTTAGTTATGATATAATTTCTGTGTCAGAAGTGTTTGTACTTTGTATGGTCAAGAACAAGGAAAAGGTCTAAAAAAAAAAAAAGTCAAGCTGTTTACAGTGGTTATCCCTAAAGAGTAGGATTATAGAGCAAAGGAGCTTTTTCATTTAACTTTATACATTTCTGTATTCTTAAAAATAATTTTTTATGCAAACAGATTGCTTGTGTAGTTTGAAAATAAAAGTTTAAAACTGGATCCAGCAAATTATGCCTTTGGCTTATTTCTTTTTCTTAAGATATAGTTTGGCTCAACTTCTCAGTGAAAACTCTAGTTGCAGGACTTCATTGTTTCATGTTCTTATATGTGTCATAGTATCTCAGGATTGACATTATGAACCTCTGCAACTGATAGTGCCAAGCATCATGGTCATGTGGTTGACAGGAAGAAGCCAAGAGACACTGTTGAAGGATGTAAGATTTCTTTAATGGCACAGGAAATTAGAACTTCTGGTAGCAGTTACACAAAACAGAAGACAGCACAGCACACCCCACCCATAAATAGGTCCTCAAGTTCCCACTGAGGTATAAAGCAACTGCTGAAACCACATACACAGATGAAGGATTTTTCTGGGTATGACAAGAACCCCTGTGCTGTTCCTGCCCTATCATGGAGATATCTCCAAAGAGTTCAAGATTTAATGAGTTGAAGCAGGTAGACCAGTAATAGGACATTCCAGGTAGAAGATTTTTAACCTAAAAGAGAACTACAAATATTATAATAATAGCTCATGTAGCAAAGTCCAGAGAGCAAAATGCATAAAGCATTCCATAGAATGATAGAAATTAGAGCATGTGTATCTGTATGATACTATCAATGCTGTAATCATGATTTTGAATATTTAATGAAATGGGGAAATGCTCGTGCTAAGTAAAAAGCAGAGTACAAAAACTGTGTATGGTCCAACATTTGTGAAAAACCAGGTGTATATAGAAAAAGATCCAGAAAGAAATCCCTAAAAACCCACAGCGATTCTTGTGGATTCTTGTTGAGTGATGTGATTGAGAGTGGTTTTAATTTTTTTTTTTATTTTACTTTGCTTTCTTGGTATATGTTACTTTTATTACAAGGAAAAACTGTTAAAGCAAAGTGATCAAAATAAGTAAAGCTCTTTTTGTTATAGAGTGTAAAATGAACTAGTGGTATAATAGCTGTGACCCAGACCAGGGATTTAGGCCTAGTTGTTATATAATTTCAGTGTATCATATTCTAGGATAAGTCATTTTGATTGGAGAGGACTGAGGGTTTACTGGAGATGTCAGATAAAGACATAGAACACATTTGTGTATATATCCATGTAGCCATTCCATAAAACATTTTATATATAGTTGCTCTTCAATTTATGATGCATTACATCCCAATAAACCCATCCTAAGTTAAAAATATTTTAAGTTGAAAATGCATTTAATACACCTAATTTACTGAACATCATAGGTTAGCCTAGACTACCTTAAACATGCTCAAAACTTACATTAGCCTCCAGTTCGCAAAATCATCTAACACAAAGCCTATTTTATAACAAAGTATTGAATATCTCATGTAATTTATTGAATACTGAAAGTGAAAACAAAGTGGTTATATGGGTGCTCAAAGTATGGTTTCTACTGAATGCTTATCACTTTTGCACCATAGTAAAGTTGAAAAATCTTGTTGAACTATCATTAAGTCAGAGTCCTTCTATAATTGTAAAACATTTAGAAATGCATTAAATAACAGCAAAACAGAATTAAGTAAAGAGATTGAAAATATTGTCCTAAAACCATGAACAAATAAAGTTTAAGCAATGTACCATAAAATATTTTCAATTAAGACGCTTTAATTCTAACTTGAAAATTTTATGGTAAGAATTAGATTTTTATCTTCATCATATCTAAAGACATAACTTAAATGAACCCTTTCCCACTAATTTGCTTCTTAGGGGGAAGAAGAAAAGGTTTGCCACTGACCCGCTAGACTTAGTTTTCTCCTAAATAAATGCTAGTACTTATTTTTGGTAACTTCATATTGTCTCCACATTGAGGAGACTGGAGATGATTGGTAACTAAATAGAATTTTGGAATTATATACTGAAAGAAATCTGATGTATAAACTGATGAAAAAAGATGAATGGGTGGAGAATTTCAATTGTGCAAAGAGACTTATCAAAGTGTTCGTTTTATTAAAAAAATAGTTGATTAAGAAATAAATCACATACCATAAAGTTCACCCAGTTAAAGTGTAATTCTTTGGCTTTTAGTGTGTTTATAGAGTTGTGCAACCATTATCATAATCTGTTTTTAGAACATTTCGTCATCCCCCAAAGAAATCCACACCCATTAGCAGTCATTCCCCATCCCCACCCCCTACCCCCAGCTTCTTGCAATGACTAGTCTACCTTTTATCCCTATAGATTTTCCTATTCTGGACATTTAATGTAAATGAAATCACACAATATGTAGTTTTCTTTGACTGGCTTCTTTCACATTGCTTAATGTTTTTAAGGTTCATCCGTGCTGTAGCATGTATCATTATTTCAATCCTTTTTCTTGCTGAATAATATTCTGTTGTGCAAATATATCACATTTTATTTTTCCCTTCATCAATTTATATACATTTGGGTTGTTTCCACTTTTTGGCTGTTATGAATATTGCTACTGTAAACATTCAAACACAAGTTTTTGTGTGAATATGTGTTTTCAGTTCTCTTGGGTATATACCTGGAAGTATATGGGTCATATTGTAACCCTATATTTAAATTTTGAGGAACTGCCAAACTGTTTTCCAAAGTAGCTGTGCCATTTTTTAGTCTCACAAGCAATATTTTAGTGCTCTGATTTCCCTGCATTCTCACCAGCACTTGTAATTGACTTTTTTTTAATTTTAGTTATCCTAGTGGGTATAAGGTCATATCTTACATGGTTGTTATTTACATTTTTCTAGTGGCTAATGATATTGAACATCTTTTCATGTACTTCCTGGCCATTCATGTGTCTTCTTTGGACCCATTCAAATCCTTTGCCCATTTAAAAATTGTTGTCTTTTATTATTGAGTTGTAAAAGTTCTTTATATATTCTGGGTACAATTCCTTATTAGATATATGTTTGTAAAAATTTTCTCCTATAGGTTATCTTTTTACTTTCTTTTTAAAATGTATTTTATTTTACTTATTTTTTTGCAGAGACATGGTCTTGCTATGTTGCCCAGGCTGGTCTCAAACTCCTCAATCAATCCTCCTAACTCAACCTCTCAAAGTGCCGGGATTATAGGCATGCACCACTGCACCCCACCTTTTCACTTTCATTTTTTAAAAAAATTTTTTTTAATTTGAAAATACTAAGGGAGCACACATTTTTGTTACATGGATAATGTGTATGATGCTTAATCCGGGGCCTATAGTGTGTCTATCACCGGAATAGTATTCGCCATACCCAATAAGTAAATTTACCCCTCACTCCCTGCCATCCTCCCCCCTTCTTATTTTCCAATGACCTTTACACCTCTTTGTGGCCATGTGTGTCCATTGTTTAGCTCCCCATTATTAGAGAGTACATGTGGTATTTTTTTTTCCATTCCTGAGATACTTCACTTAGGATAATAGTCTCCACCTCCATCCAAGTTGCTTCAAGAGACATTATTTCATTCCTTTTTGTGGCTGGGTAGTACTCCATGGTATATATATTGTACCACATTTTCTTAATCCTCTCATGAGTTGGGCACTTAGATTGATTACACATCTTTGCAATTGTGAATTGTACTGCAGTAAATATTCAAGTGCAGGTGTCTTTTTGATAAAAGGACTTATTTTCCTTTGGAGTAGTAGTGGTAAAATTGTAGTAGTAGTGGAAGAGTAGTAGTAGAATTGTTGGGTTGAATGGTATGTCTACATTTATTTCTTTGAGGAATCTCCATACTGTTTTCCATAGAAAATATACTAATCTGCGGTCCCACCAACAGTGTATAAGCATTCCTTTCTCTCTGCAACCATGCCAGCATCTATTATTTTTTGACTTTTTAACAATGACCATTCTAACAAGGGTAAGGTGGTATCTCATTGTGATTTTAATTGTATTTCCCTAATGATTAGAACTATTGGGCATTTCTTCATATGTTTGTTGGCCGTCTATCTTCTTTTGAAAAACCTCTGTTCATGTCTTTTGGCCACTTTTTAGTGGGGTTGTTCATTTTTTTCTTGCTGATTTCTTTGAGTTCTTTGTAGATTCTGGATATTAACCCTTCATTGGATGTATAGTTTGTGAATATTTTTTCTCATTCTGTAGGTTCTCTATTTACTCTGTTGATTATTTCCTTTGCTGTGCAGAAACTTTTTAATTTAATTAAGTCCCATTTATTTATTTTTGTTGTTGTTGTATTTGCCTTTGGGGTCTTAGTCATAAATTCTTTGCCTAGGCCAATGTAGAGATTTTCCTACATTTTCTTCTGGAATTTTTATGGTTTCATGCCTTACATTTAGGTCTTTTACCCATCTTGAATTAATTTTTGTATATGGTGAGTGATAGGGGTCCTGCTTAATTCTTCTGCATGTGGCTATCCAGTTTTCCCAGCACCGTTTATTGAATAGGGCTTCCTTTCCCCAGTGTATGCCGTTGTCTGCTTTGTTGAAGATCAGCTGGTTGTAGGTAGATGGTTTTATTTCTGGCTTCTCTATTTTGTCCCATTGGTCTATGTTTCTACTTTTTATACTTTAGTAGTACCATGCTGTTTTGGTTATTATAGCCTTGTAGTATAATATGAAATGTGTTCATGTGGTGCCTCCAGATTTGTTCTTTTTGCTTAGGATTGCTTTAGCTATTTGGGTGTTTTTGGTTACAAATGAAGCTTAGGATTATTTTTCCTAGCTCTGTGAAATAAGATGTTCGTGTTTTTATAGGAATTGCATTGACTTTGTAAATCACTTTGGGCAGTATGGACATTTTAACAATGTTGATTCTGCCAATCTGTAAGCAAGGGATGTTTTTCCATTTGTTTGTGTCATCTGTGATTTCTTTCATCAGTGTTTTAAAGTTCTCCTTGTAGAGATCTTTCACCTCCTTGGTTAAGTATATTCCTGGGTATTTTATTTCTTCATAGCTGTTGTGAGTGATATTTAGTCCTTGATTTGACTCTCAGTTTGACTACTATTAGTTTATAGAAATGCTACTGTTTGATGTACATTGATTTTGTAATCTGAGACTTTGCTGAATTTATTTGTCAATTGTAGGAGTGTTTTGGTGGCATTTTTAGAATTTTCCAGGTATAAGATCATATCATCAGCAAACAGGGATAGTTTAATATTCTGTTTCCCAATGTGGATATCCTTTATTTCTTTCTGTTGCCTGATTGCTCTGGCTAGGACCTCCAGTAATATGGTAAATAGAAGTGATGACAGTGGACACCCTAGTCTTGTTCCAGTTCTTAGAGGGAATGCTTTCAGCTTTTCCCCTTTCAGTATGATGTTGGCTGTTGGTTTGTCCTATATGCCTTTTATTATTTTGAGGTATGTTCCTTCTGTGCCTAGTTTGTTGAGGGTTTTTATCATGAAAGGGAGCTGGATTTTATGGAATGCTTTTTCTGCATTTGTTGAGATGATCATATCATCTTTATTTTTGCTTCTATGTATGTGGTGAGTCACATTTATTGATTTGCATATGTTAAACCATCCTTGTATCCCTGGGATGAAACCCACTTGATCATGGTGAGTTATCCTTTTGATAGGCTGTTGAATTTTGTTTGCTAGTATTTTGTTGAGGATTTTTACATCTATGTTTATAAGGGATATTGGTCTATGGTTTTCTTTTTTTGTTGTGTCCTTTCCTGGCTTCAATATCAAGATGATAATTGGCTTTATAGAATGAGTTAGGGAGGCTTCCTTTTTTCTTGATGTTATGGAATAATTTCTGTAGGATAGGAGCCAGTTCTTCTTTGTAAGTCTGGCAGGATTCATCTGTGAATCTGTCTGGTCTGGCTTTGTTTTTTTTGGGGGGGCGGGGAGAATTTTTTATTACTGCTTCAATCTTGTTGCTCATTATTGGTCTGTTCAGGATTTCTATTTCTTCCTGATTCAAGCTTGGGAGGTTTTGTGTTTTCAGGAATTTATCCATTTCCTGTATGTTTTCTATTTTGTGAAAATAGAAGTTTTTGTAGTATTCATGGATGATATTTTGTATTTTGGTGGTATCAGTTGTAATGTCTCCTTTTTCATTTATGATTGAGCTTATTAAAGTCCTTTCTCTTCTACTTCTGGTTAATTTGGCTAATGGTCTATCAATTTTGTTTATCTTTTCAAAAAACCGATTTTTGTTTCATTGATTCTTTGTATTTTTTTGTTTGTTTGTTTTCATTTAGTCCTGTTCTAAGCGTTGTTATTTCTTTTCTCCTGCTGGCTTTGGGTTTGGTTTGCTCTTCTTTTTCTAGTTCATTAAGATGTGACATTAGGTTGTTAATTTGTGATCTTTGTGTCTTTGGATGTAGGCATTTAAGTCTATGAATTTTCCCCTGAAGACAGCTTCTATTGTATCCTGCAGATTTCAATAGCTTGTGTCTCCTTTGTTATTCATTCAGTTTGAGGAAAGCTTTTAATTTCTATTTTACTTTCTTTTCTTTATTTTGTTTCTTTTTTCTTCATTTCTTCTTTTCTTTTCCCCTTCCTTCCTTCCTTCCTTCTCTTTCTTGGACAGGGTCTTGCTCTGTTGTTCAGGCTAGAGTACAGTGGCATCATCATAGCTTACTGCAACTTCAAACGCCTAAGCTCAAGTGATCCTCCTGCATCACCCTCCCTAGTAGCTGGGACTACAGACATGTGCCACCATGTGGCTAATTTATTTTATTTTATCTTCCTTCCTTCCTTCTTTCCTTCCTTCCTTCCATCCTTCCTTTTCTTTCTTTTCTTTCTTTCCTTCCTCTCTTCCTTTCTCTTCTTTTCTTTTCTATCAACATAGTCTTGCTCTTGCTCAGGCTGGTCGTAAACTCCTGGGCTCAAGCAATCCTCCTGCCTCAGCCTCCCTAGTAGCTGGGACTACAGGCACATGCCACCATGGCTGGCTAATTTTTCTACTTTTTGGTGACAGGGTCTAACTCTTGCTCAGGCTTGTCTCAAACTCCTAAGCTGAAGTGATCCTCCTGCCTTGGCCTCCCAGAGTGTTAGGATTACAGGTGTGAGCCATGGTACCCAGCCATGTTTTTAATTATTTTATGCAGGAAACAAAGTTTTGACTGTGACCTGGCACATGAGGTCAGATATGGAATTTTCCATTTGTGACATCATATTGGTGCTAAAAAAAAGTCTTGGATTTTGGAGCATTTTTGATGTTGGATTTTTAGATTAGAAATGCTCAACCTGTACTGTCTATTAATATATATATATCTAGGACCATAAGATGTAAATTGAGAAAGAGGGAATATGATAGTTGGAGGAATAGTCTTGCTAAAATGTACAGTACTATGTTCATTCCCTTTAGAGAAGCACTATGAAAAGCACTAGAGCATAGTTAAGGACTTGGCTCTGGAGTGTGATAGAACTAAGTTAGAATCCTGTCTCTGCCATTATTAACTGTGTGACTGTGGAAAAATTACTTAATTATTTTAATACCACTTTATAAGTTAGTGAATATTAAATGAAACGATGTATATGTCTATGAATAGTTATATAATGTTTATAGTTATATAATTTTTTGTATTAATAAAATGAGTTTTAAAAAGTATTTATCATATTGGATTGATTAAATCAGCAGATATCAAATATTTTGTGTTCATAGCACACTTTTTTGCTTTTCCATTCATTATCTAGTAATATTAATATATTTTTTATTAAAATACAATTCATGTACCACAGTACTCACCCTTTTAAAGTGTACAATTCAGTGTTTTTTAGCATATTCATGAAGTTATGCAACCATATCCGCCATCTAATTCAAGAGCACCATCCCAAAAATAAACCCCATAACCATTAGCAGTGACTCTCCATTCCCTCCTCCCACCCCTGGTAACCACTAATCTACCTCCTGTCCGTATGGATTTGCCTATTCTGGATATTTCATATAAATGGAATAATACAATATGTGACCTTCAGTTTCAGACTTCTTTCACTTAGCATAATGTTTTCAAGGTTCATCTGTGCTGTAGCATATATCAATACTTCATGTCTTTTTATTACTGGATAATATTGCATTGTGTGAATATACCATGTTTTATTTCTCCATTCAGCATTTCATGAACATTTGGGTTGTTTTAACTCTTTGGCTATTGTCAATATTGCTACTACAAACATTTGTATACAAGTCTTTGTGTGAACATATTTTCAGTTCTCTGGGGTATATACCTAGTAGTGGAATTGCTAGGTCATACAGTAACTGTATATAACTTTCTGAGGAGCTGTGAAACTGTTTTCTGTTTTACATTCCCAACAGCAATGTATGAGATAATAGTTCAGTTTTTTTTTATTTCAGCATATTATAGGGGTATAGATGTTTAGGTTATGTATGTTGCCCTTGTCCCCCCTATCCTCCCAAGTCCGAGCTTCAAGCATGTCCATCCCCTGGGTGGTGCGCATTGCACTCATTGTTTGTGCATGTGCCCGTCCGCTCTTCTCCCCTCCCCGCCACAGTAGTTCAGTTTTGAGTATATATTTTTAAAAGAAACTTCAAGGGATTAAGTGGCAGGGACCATGAGAGAGCCTTCTGAGATGCTAGTCATATTCTTTGTCTTAATCTGAGTGGTGGTTACATGGGTTGTATTCATATATGAAAATTCATCAAGCTGAGTACTTGAGTTAGTGACTTATTGTATCTAAGTTGTATATCAATTTAAAAAAATTCTTACTTCATTGTCCTCTTTTTAATTTTACTATAGACTAGGGGGACTTTGTTTTGGACCAATGTTATTTTATGGATTGATACTTGGGAACCACTGATCTCAAGATAAAATCTGAACACATTCCTTAGGCATAGAAAATTCCTTCATAGTCTGTTCCAAGTTCTCTTTCTGCCCTCACTTCCTGCCTTTCCCCCTCCCTCCTATATTTCGTACAGTCCTAGTGCAATCCTCACACTCACCAAGCTTTTTGGAATTTCATTGCCCTTGCAGTTGCTCTTCCTTCTACCTGATACCGTCCAATCTCTACATGGTGAATTCCTACTATTTTCTAAGACCTAGCTTTCTTTGAGTCCCACAGGAAACGTGCTTGATTCTCTGTTCTCACTTAGCATTTTGTTAATAAATCTTTGAGGTAGCACTTACCAATTTTTAAATTCACTTTTGAAAACTTTTTATTTTAAATAATTACAGACTCACAGGTAGTTACAAAAATAGTACGAGTCTGCTTACTCTTCACCCAGCTTCCCCAGTGGTGCTATCTTATATACAGTTGTAGGACAGTGTGAAAACCTGGAAGTTGACATTCACTAATCAATTTCTGTTGTTTATCTTTTTACTTATCTTTTCCTTTTCCTGTGCTGTCCAATGTGGTAGCTACTGGCCGTGTGTACCTATTTAAATTTAAACATAAATTACTTAAAATTATATACAATTAAAAATTTAGTTCCATGGTTTCACTAACCACTTTTCAAGCTACATTTTACTAGTGGTGACTATATTGAACAGTGCAGATATAGAATATTTCCATTATTGCACACAAAGTTGTTTTGGATAGCTCTGATCTAGCCTGTATTGTTGTTGAGGGCAGATATGCCTTATTAATCTTTATAATTCCTATTTATTAAGTGTGTGCACTTAATCCGTACTTGAATGCCTTAGTCTAGTACTGTCCTCTTGTTTTACACATGAAGAAACTTAGGCCCTGATAAATAAAATGATACCACTAGGTGTGGTGGCATGTCACTATAGTCCCAGCCACTCAGGAAGGTGAGGTGGAAGAATTGCTTGAGCCAGGAGTTCGAGACCAACCTGGGCAATGTAGCGAGATCCTTGTTTCTAAATAAACAGATAGATAGATAGATGCATACATACATACATAAAATGATATCTAGATATTGAATAGCAAATCTAGAACTAGAACTCAGGTTTCCTAATTCCAAGTTCACTGGTCTTTCCATATGGACCTTAATTTGTGAACTCCTCAGCTTGTGTAAGTTTTAGAGTAAGAAGTAATGTAATACTTCTCAAACTTTAAGGTGCGTTAGAATCAACTGAGAAGCTTGTTAGAAGTGCATATTTCTGGACTCTCCTTCCCAAGATTCTAATTCATTAGATCTGGGTGGGGCATAGGATTCTATATTTTAAACTTTTACTTAAGACTGTGTGGTAGTGGCATATGGATAGATCAGAGTAGAGAGCAACAGAATAGACAGTCTAGAAATGGAACCACACTTATATGACACTTGATTTTCAACAAAGGTGCCAGAACAATCCATTGAGGAAATCTTTTTTAACTAATGGTATTGGAATAGCTAAATATACATATGGGAAAAAAATGAATTTTGACCCCTGCCTCTTGCCATATGTAATATGGATCATTGACCTAAATGTAACAGTTAAAACTATAAACCTTCTAGAGGCAATCATAAAACAGTATCTTGGAGAGAGGTAAAGATTTTTTGGACAGGACACAAAAGAGGATATAAAAGAAAAAATTGATAATTTACGCTTCCTCAAGAACTTTTGCCCACCAACAGACACTGCTAAGGAAATGAATAGGCAGGCCACATAATGAATGGGCAGGTTTTCATAATGTTTTGAAAACATTTACAAAATGTATTTCAGATTCCAGGTAAAGGACAGGTATCCAGAAAATACAAATAACTCAGAATACATAAAGACTTTCTGTAAATCAATAATGAAAAGATAAACAGCCCAATAAAAAAATCAGCAAAAGATATGAACAGGCAAAAGAAGATCTACAGATGGCCCTAATATGCACATAAACATGTATCCAATATCAATAGTTATCCAGAAAATGCAAATTAAACTATGAGATGCTACTATATACCTACCAGAATGACTAAAATTAATAGGCTGACAATACCACATGTTAGTGAGGATGTGGAGCAATCAGAGTTCTCCTACATTGTGGGTCAGAGTACAAAATGGTACTACCATTCTGGATAAATTGAGATTACCTTTTTTTTTTTTCTGAAACAGGGTCTTGTTTTGTTGCTGGGGCTAGAGTGTAGTGGTGTCACCATAACTCACTGCAACCTGAAACTCCTGGGCTGAAGTGATCCTCTTGCCTCAGCCTCCCAAGTAGCTGGGACTGTAGGAACGTGCCACCATGCCCAGCTAATTTTTTATTTTTCATAGAGATAGAGGTCTCGCTATTGCTCAGGCTTGTCTTGAACTCCTGGCTTCAAGGTATCCTCCTGCCTCCGCCTCCCAAAGTGCTAGGATTACAGGTGTGAGCCGCTGCAGTCAGCTGGGATTAACATACTTATAGAAATATTTTTGTGGATATTATCTTTCATTTCTTTTTGGTGAAGACCAAGGTGTAGAATATCAGGGTATATAATATAATTAGCAATTCCACTCCTAGATATTTACCCAAGAGAAATGAAGGATGATATCCATAAAGAGACTTCTACAAGAATGTTTATTATAGCAGCTTTGTTTGCAATAGCCAAAACATGGAAACAGTCCAGGTGTCCATCAACAGAAAAATGGATAAACAAACTTAGTTATAAATTCATATGCAGTTACATATTTATACTCAGCAATAAAAAGGAACAAACTACCAGATGAATTTCAAAACATTATGCCGAGTGAAAGCTTGACACAAAATAATTTTCAATCAATATAATTAACACATTTATATAAAGTTTTTTTGGGGGTACTGGTTGCCTCTGCAGTAGGGGAAGGGACAGACTGGGAAGAAGCATGAAAGAGCTTTTGATGATGTTCTGTGCCTTGGTGGGGTTGGGTCACACAAGTGTGTGCATTTGTCAGACTCACTGAATGTTATACTTAAGATTTGTACAATTTATTATTTGTGAGTTTTACCTCAAGAAGAAAAAAAGTTTGAAAAGATGTGCTTTTAATGCAGATGATCTGAGGACCACGTTTTGAGAACCACTGAGTTTGACTAGTTTTAGAAATAATTCTTTCTTACCATAAAAACAAAATTCATAGATTACTAATGTGATATTTTGGTATTCTTAAAAATTCATGGCACTTTAAACATTTTAAAGAGTATGTTTGTATTTAGTTGTGTAAATATTACATTAAAATGTCATTTCTTTATAAGTTGGTTAATTAGTAAGTGGACAAGGATTTATGAAAATGTAGTTCCTTATTCCAATACATTTTTTTTTTTTTTTGGAGACAGGGTCTTACTCTGTTGCCCCAGCTAGAGTACAGTGGTGTCATCATAGCTCAATGCAACCTCAAACTCCTGGATTCAAGCAATCCTCCTGCCTCAGCCTCCCAAGTAGCTTGAACTGCATCCCTTTGGTTAAGTCTGTGATGAAACCCCCAAATCTACACTTTTTTTTTTTTTTTTTTTTTTTGAGACAGAGTCTTGCTCTCTTGCCCGGGCTAGAGTTCCATGGCATCAGCCTAGCTCACAGCAACCTCAAACTCCTGGGCTCAAGCGATCCTCCTGCCTCAGCCTCCAGAGTAGCTGGGACTACAGGCATGCGCCACCATGGCTGGCTAATTTTATATATATATATTTTTTTAGTTGTGCAGATCATTTCTTTCTATTTTTTAGTAGAGATGGGGTCTTGCTCTTGCTCAAGCTGGTCTCGAACTCCTGAACTTGAGTGATCCACCTGCCTCGGCCTCCCAGAGTGCTAGGATTACAGGCGTGAGCCAC
>CAUYSK010062290.1:0-15868 GCA_963575035.1 Avahi laniger | reverse complement strand
ACTAACATCTTAGCTTTAAAGTAGAGACAATCCCAGATCCATCACAGTTCTTGACAAATATTTCAAAGAAGAATTCATATCAGAATAAAGCTGCACCAGTTCTGTATTCCTGCCTTTCGAGTTGCCTAGCAACTAGTTGGTCACCACTGATCTGACAATCTGCAGTAACGAAACAACCATGCTATGTAGAAAAGTGGGATTGAACTATATACTTCTAGATGACAGAAATTGTCTGACTCATCTCCGTATCTCTACCACCTAACTCAGTAATAAAGACATCTATTCAATGATTTTATGTTGAACGATTTTTAAACGAAAGAACTAACTATAAAAATGACTGCAGGGACATGTTATAGAGTTGTAGTGACTAAGATAGTTTTAAATCTGTATCATAGTTACTTTACCTTAGGATCATCTTGTTTCTTCAGGTTTATTTAACCATAATTAACAGAGATCCACTCAAGAAAGCTCAAGTGACAGGGACATAAATAGAGAAATAAGAACAGGAAGGGTAACAGCTTACTAAAACTAGAACTGTAACATGGCTGGCTATTTATTTATTTGTTAGAGATGGGGGTCTCGCTCTGTTGCCCAGGCTGGAATGCAGTGGCTATTCACAGGCACCATCATAGCTCCCTGCAGGCTCGAATTCCTAGGCTCAAACAATCCTATTGTTTTAGCCTCCCAGGTAGCTGGGACTGCAGGTGTGTGCCGCCACACCCAGCTTGGCTTTCTATTAATATTTAAGGGCGGCTTCGGAGCTCTCAGGAGCAGAAGTTTGTGACTCTTTTTACTCTTTCCTCTACAGCTCCACCACCAATCTGGTACATTCACATTCTACATGTTTTGTTTTTTTCAGATCTGCTATTAATTGGCAATTTTTTTTTTTACTTGTTCTAATTCCTAAGGGAGAAATTCTGGCATAGTTCATAAACCCCAAGACAACCTATTAACTGGCAAGCATTGAGTGGACATCCCATCATGGGAGTCATGTGATATAAACACAGCCCCTTAGACATCAGAAGCCCCGTGTGGGGCAATTTTTAAAGGGGGAGAGGGTTTGAAAAGACATAAGTAACATCTCTGTTACGGGCTACATCTCAAAAGCCTTAATGTTCTGGTTAAAATAGAAACTTTATTTAACTCAAATATTTTTTCCTTTTTAAGTCCAAGTTTGTTTGTATCTGAACGTCTGCTACCTATCTGCTCATCTCACACCTTTCCTCTCACTTCTTTCTCCTGAAAAATATGTATCTTATTTCATGACATTTGAGAATTAAACGTTATTAGACATAAATTTTTTTAAAAAATGTTTGCCCCCCAAAAAAGAAGGGGTGGGGAAGACATAGAACATGAATAACAAAAGACAAAACATCATTAAAATGCAAAAAAATTATGTCCAACTCCTTTAGAAATTAAGGAAACATCAAGTAAAACCTCACTTCATAGTGTTGATAAGGGTTTAGCCAAAAGCTCATTCTCACATATGATATGAGTATAAATTGGTACAAAATTTCTGAAGAGGAATTTATCAATATGTATCAAAAGCCTTAAAAAATGTTTATGCTTTGGATTAGGAATGTATTCTAGGAAATGAATATCTGAACTTTCTAAAGACTTTTGGACAAGGACAGTCCGTACGAAGGGTTCTCACAAAGCTGAGACTCCAGTTTTCCCTCCACTACCTAAATCGGAAGGGCACATAGCTGGCCCCCAGTGCAGCTGTCCGGGGCGACCTAAACTTGGAGGGAGAGCTATGCAGGTTTGAAGAACAAGCACGTGAATCACAGAAGTCTTCTAACTTTGGGAAATGCCATGGCTATTTGCAGCACAAAGCTGACAGAAGGAACTAGAACACAGCAGCTCTCAAAAAGCCACAGCAAACACACTCTGAACTATCTCACATGACGACATGCCAATATAGCCCTCTGAACAGGTGTCATGGCAAGGAGTCTGCAAAAAAACACCAAAAGGTTATATGAAAAAATTCATGCTTTATTGCCTTCTCTTTCATTGAAGGCAACTCTCAAACACTTACAGTGAAGTCATATTCTTCTTCTTTCTATATCTCATCAGCGTAAGAGTGGTAAAAATGCTGGAAAGGCACAACAGCATTAAGTACATGTGCAAAAATAATGACTGACCCTCATGTCGTATCTCAGGCACAAGAGTTGCCATGGCTTTATTTATAACAAAACATTGGAAATTAACCAAATGTCCAATAGTAGTTGATTGGTTAAAGTAGCTATGGCACATCCATATGACGGATTGCAATACAGTTATTTAAAAATGTTCTTAAGGTGTACTTAATAATATAGAAAAAATTAATAACTATATACTAAAAAGAAAAGCAAGTAGATTACAGTGGACTTGCATCTCATGCAAAAGTTAGGTTTTAAAACCAGCACCTACTAAAAAAAAAATTGTGTAGTCAACATTACCTTGAAAATCTCCAGGTTGGAGACCAAATACCATAACTTCAACACTGTTTTTCTTTTAGTTTTAGAATAGATAGCTGTTTCTGTGATTGAGCATCAAAGGTGTTGCCTTGAGTTTCCACACTGTAAGAAAAATATGTATTTTTACCATCGAAATCATTGTCACTGCAGCAAGATGCACTTACTGTTAGGGACACACAGAAATTGGAACTGACTGAGGGAACAGAAAATTCATACCCTCCCATCTCATGTTTATTTCAGAGCACGCATTCATGAGCTAAATGAAGGGGAATTGTAAACATCTATTTAAATTGTTAATTGTTAAATGTGTGTAGTGATTATCTGTGTAAATCATTATGTACAATATAAGTCCAAGTTTGTTTAAAAATGTTTATTTTATATGGCTATGCATAAAATCCAGAAAGGACATATAAGAAAATATTAATCTCTAATGAGGATGGGTATTGTTCAGGTTTATTTTTTCTTTCATATTTCTATATTTTTCAAAAATTTTTAAATGAACAAATATTACTTTCATTATCAGAAAAAAACGGTTCATTTTAAATAGCATTCCCGAAACATAGATGATATCTTTAAAACTGAGCCTTAATTTATTACAAATTCAATCAATATATATAGAACAAAATATGATTTTTGATGTGCAATTTCTGTTTCAAAAGAAGACGCACTTGGGTAAACAAATTACTGCTAAACATGACAAAAATATGAGAACACATCTATGATGCAGGATGTTTCAATCAACAGAATTCTATTAGTTCTACCTTAGGAAAGCAATGTTATTAGGGACTATTGGAAAGGACATGGAAATAGGCTCCCTATATAGAACTGGACATTAAAATGTACTTGTCAAGGAAAAAAAGGTTCTGTCTAGATATGGATTATATAAATACACATACCAAATCTATAGAAAATTGCCTTAGGAGATGCTTTCTGAGCTTCCATAATTTCCTCCCTGGAATATTATTAAAAATACCCATTACAGAAATACTTTCCCTGTTTCATTCATAAAAGATGCATAGATGCATGCATGTAATAAAGGAAATTTCTTACTGCAACACATATTTCACTCTAGTAAGTCTGTTTTAATGATTGAAAAAAATAAATGTCTCACATGAGAAGGATTTAAAAGACAGGTCAGTTAAAATAGTTCTTTGATTATGTAAAATCACTGGTGGTTGATCTATTGTGTCAGATGTGAAATGAGATTAAATTGTAAGAGTGAGTTTTAAATTCTCAGCATTAGACAGCATTAATAAATTGAGCAAAGACATGGTTCAAGTAGGATTGAAAGGTTCTGCTAAAACCAGACTGTTTAAATCCATTAGCAACATAGCTACAAAGAAAGAATATCTTATCAGAAAGCAGTGTAGTCTATGGAAAATTAATAGAGAGTGCTAGACTCAATCTTGGTGTAGAATTACATGGAAGGGATTAGGAAGTGAGGGGAAGGTAATTAAGTAGAAAGAACAGCCGGAAAGAACTGAAAAGCAAAAGATCAGATGGTCCTGAAGTTGAGCCCCTCACCATCTGTTGGCAATCATCAAAATTTATTTGATCTTATTGTATATTTCCTTTTAAAAGGAAAAAACTAAAACCTCATTCTAGTGAATTAATAGGTGAGATGCAAGGAGAATGCCCATTATAACAGAGCTCATTATTGCAGCAAGTAAAATCATTCCCACTGCAACATAACAAATACCATTAATATAATCTAATTGTTTTGTCTTTGTCCGTCTCCCTGATATCAGCTTCATAAAAAGGTTCTTATGTTTTCCTGGTCTTTTGTGATTTAGTTGGAAGGCTTTGCCTATAATTTTACTGTCATTGTTTGTTGCATGTTTGTCCATACAATTTGCTCTTGCAAAATTTCTGAGTTACTGCATGTATCCATTAGGAAAAGTAGCTCAGTCAGCCCCTGTGTTTTCCTTTCTATTCTGCATCGGCACCTGTGATTTCAATATCAGTTAAGGGTGTTACTATATACCCAGTCATACAAAGCAGAAAACTCAATCCCTTTCTTTATCCTCTGGCTTTCATATACAATCAATTACCGAACCCTCCTAAATGTTTTTCCTGTATGCTTTACCTTCTTTACCCCTTATTTTGAGGCTTCCTCTCTTCTTTTTCAGCTGTACTGCAACTTTTCACTGCAGGCTTTCATGCTCTTTCACCTTAACTACTACCTGCCTCTTTTCTTGTCCCCCTCAAATCCCTCTTCCATTACACAGAGAAAACACACATCTGACCTTTCAATCCCCTGTTAAAAGATTTCTGTTTCCACAGCACTTACAGGATAAAGTCAAAAGGCATCTGTGTCGTATAAGAAATCTTTAACCACAGCATCCGCTGACTATTTCAGCTCTCTAGCTCTTTTCTCCCATCTCACAGTTTATGCCCTCCAGCAAAACCATAGTGAGTAATTTATAAAGCAACTACTAATAAATAATTAAGCGATTGTTATTATAATCAACTCATGACATGCCTTAGGGATGAGTGTTTCTATTTATTCTTTAGGTCTGTGCTATGCATTAGTATTTAAAAATTAGCTGCTTGGGTTTTAGAGTGTGAGCCTTGCAAGTAAGGCAGAACACACCATACAGCCAGCTGTCACATGGGAGCGTCTGGGCAAGAGGTCTCCGCACAGCTCCGCAAGACAAGCAGATACATCATCATATCTCTGAACACATATTAGTATTGCCCACCAGTCAAGCAGTGTGCAGCTGCACAAGAGAGCTGTATATTTTCCTTTATTGAAAAATGATTGAGACTGTCGTTCTTTGTCTAGTATCATCTTTCACGAACCTAGCAGCACACTTTTAACATGCCGGATATTTGAAAGCTTTATCAGAAAAGGCTGACTGCCTCAAATCAAGTGTTTTATTTAATTTAGTTCTGAAGTTGCTTAAGGAAAATAAATTGATGTCAGTTTTTTTAATTTTAAAGTCACATTTGCATTGCAGATGGACTATTTAACAGTTCACATAATCAATAAAATTACTGCTGAAGCACAGGATGTGTTAATGAGAAACTCTAATATCTGAATAAATAGTTTCCTTCTGAAAATTCACTTCATGCTTGCTTGCTTGCTTAAGTTTGTTAATCATAAGAAATCACCGTCTTGTGATAAAAAAATGAATAGTTGAATATTTCCACAAAGTAGTCAGCTCCTTGGACATAATATTCATTTATTTTTAGGGACTAATATATCTTTTATTTTTTCTCTCTTTTTTATTAATTTTTTTTTCTTTTCTTTTCTTTTTTTTTTTTTTTTGAGTCAGAGTCTTGCTCTGTTGCCTGGGCTAGAGTGCTGTAGCGTCAGGCTAGGTCACAGCAACCTCTAACTCCTGGGCTCAAGCAATCCTTCTGCCTCAGCCTCCCAAGTAGTTGGGACTTCAAGCATGCACCACCATGCCTGGCTAATTTTTTCTATATATTTTTAGTTGTTCAGCTAATTTCTTTCTATTTTTAGTAGAGACGGGGGTCTCACTTTTGCTCAGGCTGGTCTTGAACTCCTGACCTTGAGCCATCCTCCCGCCTAGGCCTCCCAGAGTGCTAGGATTACAGGCGTGAGCCACCATGCCCAGCTGGGACTATCATATCTTGATAAATAGAAATATTCTACTCCACTCTCCTTACCATCCCACCCTTGCAGAGAATGTGCAGGTCCAAATTTGTGTAAACTGGTTTCAAATGCTAATTCATTACTGTGCCAAATGCCAGCAAAAAAATATTTTTATTAATAAACATTTGAGGTATTCTACAAATGGGATAAAATGTGCACTGAAGTAGTAAAAAAGTGAACACTCTGCATTTTTTAATGCTTCATTTTTCTTTTTAGAAAGAATCAATGAAAGGTTTTTTATTGGACAGCATTATATATTTATAACAGTTTTTTTGAGGTATAATTTACACACAATAAATTGTACATATTTGATATATACAATTTGATGTATATATTTGATATGTATGTTTGGATTTTATTGTTTCTAATTAAAAAGTTCAAAATGAATAAAGAAAAATGCTATCCACTATAGTCATAGTACTATAGATAATCACAATTAAAATTTTAGAATATGCCCTTATGTGTTTTAAAAATCTATTCGTATACATGTATGAATAAATAGACATCTGCTTCCATTTCTATCAAATTGTGAATAAAGTGCATAATATATCAGGTTGCATTTTTTTGTTTTTCACTAAAGTTTCCATGAATTTTTTGTATCATTAAATATCTTCCTAAAAGACAATTTTTAATATATATATCACATTTTTGTTTATCAGTAGTGAAATAATTAGAAAAATGAATGATGAAAGAAATAATCACCTATAGCTACCTATAACCACCACTAACAACCATAAAAATATCACCATAGAAGTAACTATGCAAATAATTACCATCGATCCTTTTATAGCTCATAAGTGTGATGATTGGGTGTTCACACCCATGTGCCTCTCTCCACCCTTGTCGCAATGTGAGTACAATACCTGTCTGACATGAAAAAATATATACAAATTACTATTAAAGCCCTAAAATATATATTTTTTATTTATCTGTATGATTTAAAAATATAAACAAGTATATATATATACATGCTTTCATTTTTATTAAAATATTAATCAAACTACATGTATTATTATTTTGTACTCTAACTTTAAAGAAATTTTAATAAGCAGTTTATATATTTGCATTTTTTATTTACAACAAGTTAAAAAAATACAGAAATGAATGAAGAAGCAAATTATTACCAATAACACTGGTAATATAGATAATCACTATTTAAACTTTGGAATACCCTTCTGGACAGATACAGACAAAGCTGTTATTATTTAAATCCTATTTTTAATCTAAATTTGAAATGAATATTTTCCCATGTTATTATATATCTTCTTAAGAAATAATTTTAAATAACAGAGAAGTTCTATAACATGGAATACTTTTGACAACATTGATATAACAAAATATTTAAAATCTTGGTAAGTTTTATAAGTAAATTTTTCATTTTTAAAAAATGTGCAATCCTTTAATTAGTCATGAGATTAAATGTGTTTTCAAAAGCTCATAGACCTTTTTAAGCTGTTGTATTTGTTTTGCTGCTTCTGCATGCTATAAATATTTTTTCCATTTGATCATTTGCTTTTATAGTAATTTTTGTACACAGAAGTTTTTCTTTATAATTTTTTCTTTGCATTTTTGCTTAATCTAAATATTCCCTTCCATATTTTTTAATGTATTTGATTTTTTTATTTTTAATTTTTCACATCTGGAATTTGTTATATAAGTGAGGCAACCAAGTATCTTTTCACATGGATTTGAAATGGTATCTTTATCACATAATAAATTCTTCTACACACATTTGAATTTAAAATTTGTGCTAGTGGAGTGATGAAAGCTGCAGTGCCGGCTCCAGGCTTTCGTTTCTTTTGTATCTGTTTAGTTAAATGTGGCACTGATTTAGGGTGGTGCTTTTTTTTTTTTTTAACACTCCATAAAGCACCATTATTGAAGACCTACATTTCAATTTATTTTCAATTTAGCTATTTTTCTTCTTCAGTTTTATATATTTTTTTAAAGCAATGCAAGCTTTCTGTAGCAAAATAAATAAATAAAATAAGTAAATAAAAGTGTAAAGAAGCAATAAATCATTTTAATTTCTTTTAATCTTAGTACTCAACAGCAACCACTGACAACACTTTGGCATATTTAATTTTGTGACTTTTTTTCACTTTCCTCCTTTGTAGAGGCAGCAAGACATGTGAATAAAGGTCTTTAAATGATTTCATACTGATGATTGTTTTATTCTTCCAGCAGAGTTATAAATTGGTTCATAATAATGAAATTCTTTATCCTTCTAATGGGATTTGAAACATATTTTTTAAAGAACCTAAATGTACAAAATCATACTCTGAAAACAAAAAAAAACAAATTTTTTCAAATTACTCATTAAAATGGAAATTTTCTGTTTTCACCAGAGGGTGGCAATCTCAACATATACACAGCTTCGTATTTTCTGCAGAACTGTTTTCATGCAAAGGGGAAAACTACCTAAAATGTCTGACAACCATAACTCCAGCAGCTGTTGTTGGCCTTTAGTTGCTGTGATTTAAAAAAGAAAAAAGAAAAAGAAAAAGAGAAACCTGCAGGAATAATTGCAAGTGAGAACATTACACAACATGGAACAAAATTACCTTGGCTTAATGTGGGCTTGGTGAAAATAAAAGTTGTGTGTTAAAATACTATTCCTCATGTGCTTCTGAAAAACCCAGTGTTTTAAATATTTCTAGATAGAATAGAAATTTACATCAAATTTCCTACAATTATGCAAATTTTAACTACTGCAAATGAAACAAAACAAAAGCTTATGGAGACTATAACTGTGATGAGGAAACAGCAAATTTTATTTGTTAGCAAAACACCCAAAACACATGGCTAAGCCAACATGATAGCCAAGAGCAGTCCAAGTAGTAGGAGGCTTGCAAAGACAGGAGCATCTACTCTGGAAAGACCTGCAAATAACGTTCTGAAATTGTACTTATCCCTGATTTTAGAAACAAAAATGAACATAAAACTAAAGTAATTGTTTTTTTTAAGTGCAACATTCAATCGTTCCAAACAATCATGAAAGAAAGCAGTTTGGGGCACGCACCTTCACTGATAGTTTTGATTTACATATTTATATACCCAGTCCCCAAACCAAATACAGTATAAACATGGCATTTTTCTTTTTTTTATTTTGTAGAGAAAGCATACTCTTACTTGTGCTGGAAGTTGTAAATACATGAATTGGCAAAAAAAAAATCACCTAAGAGAATCCCCAAAAGTGCAGGGCAGTCTGAAAAAGAGGGTAAGGTTAGCTGTAAAATTAGAGTTTATCTTCAGACCAAGAGCAGGCTCCTAGAGAGCTGAGGGCTCTTAATCTACTCTGTCCAACCCAGTTCTCTCTTGCTGACCATGAATCCTGGCCGTTGGCTATCTGCAGTTTGTTAGTTTCAATTGTTTCTATTCTGTTGCTCTAGAGCCTCTGAGTCTGGGGGAACAGAGCATAAACTGAGTTTGATTCAGGATTCAGCAATGCTTATGCCTTCTGGCAAATGGGTAGGCATTTTCTCAAGAAGCTCCGTTGAGCAAAGACTAAGGAGTCTCCAAGGAAAACTACTTAAGTAAAGAAAATGATACGAATGATAAAGTCAACCTAGAAAAAGCCAGGTAGTAAGTAGTAAGGACTACTAAAGTGTGGTGACTCTTGTTGGTGACTACCCCCAATTCAGGCTTAGGGATTCACATTAAAGCTTGACTATACACAGAAATCTAAAAACTGCAAACCTCTCCAACAGCACCTGACATCAAAGAAAGAGAGATTTTCATTCACTGTACCATTCAGTTTTTTCAACTATTTCTCATATAATGCAAGGTTTCTAGACACCCTTTCCCCTTCCCCCCCCCCACCACCATAATTACCATCCTCTGCTTGCCTCTCTTTATCAGGGAAATTCTTAGGGTGTCGATTCCCATAATCAAACCTAATATACTAGCCATGGGGAATAAAACAGAGCTTCTATAAGCCAGACACTTTTTCCCCATCAGTAGAACACAATATTCCTTGAGCTTTCTTAGTATTGACTTAGAGCTTTGAATAAACATTTATCAGAGGTCAGTTTAATTGTGAACAGCACTGAAACAGGCAGTCTGCTGTCTCAAACACTATTTAAGCCACATTTAGCGATCGGAGGGGGATTAAAATTGCCTCAATAGATAGTGATGAAGGAATTAATGCATGATCAAATGCCAAAATGAGCATTTCAGATTCCAAGAGCTTTAGTGGTTCAGAGTCAGGGAGTACCCGTAAGGCAGACAGGACTTAACAGCCGGCATTCACCGAGTGTTTATTTGGTGCCAGACCTTGTCCCATGTACGCCAGTAGCATGAGCTCATTTAATCCTCACATCAACCCTGTGAGTGAGATACTATTCTTATCTCCATTTCACAAGCAAGGAAACTGAGGCTTAGACACGGTAAATAACTTGCCCAAAAGTACACAGCAAGTAATTGGTAATATCTGGATCCTGCACCTAGACAGCCTGACTCCAGACACTCAGATAACCACTGCACTGTGCATTCTCCCTACACAGCTGTGGCTTCATCGGTCTCAGTCATGCCAAAAAAATTAGAGGTGTCTCATTTAGCTTGGTTCATGGTAGCTGCTTTCTAATCTGCAGCGACTGGCACTTCCCAGCTCCCTTTTTATGTGAAACCAGGCAAACTGGCTGTAATGAAACAGTCTGCAGCTTAATCACATGAGTCCCCTGCATTCATGAGGATCCAGCCCATGGAGGCAGCTTTGGGGTCAGTGAAAACGAGTAGCATAAACAACAATATAATCCATAATAGAAGATTGATGAGAAGGGTCGGTGTTACAACCCATCTTTGATTTGGGGATAGTAACAGATAATTCAAAACCATTTACATCTCTTTCACTCAAATAACAAGCAAGACAGAATGCAGATTGTGTGCAAGGCTCTTCAGCAGATACTGTGAGTATTCACTGCAGGGCTCTGGGAGATGTTTACGGCTCTTTAGAAGCAGATATACTTCTTAAGGTTTTTCGTTGTGATTTAAATTTCAAATTCTAAGCACACAAGGCTATGGTGAGAGAGATGAGTATGGAAAGTACTACACAGCAACAGCGGGAAATACACCAGAAGGAAAACAAAGCTCTCCCCAAATTAGTTGAGAATATTTGAGAATATTAACTGAAAGCAAATAACTCCAGACCTCTTATGAGAACATTCACAACCTCAAGAAGAAAGTGCTATAACTAATGATAAAGTAGAAGGAATTTCTTTTACAGAAATAAAACAGTCTTTTAATATTATTCTTGGGAGGTAGACAAAACAAAAAATTTGTCAACAAACATATGAATAATCCATATTAGACTAATGAAAAGTGAAAAATATACCAAGAAAAAGCGATCTTATGTCTTTTGTTAAACAACTTAAACATTTATCTAGACAAGTACTATATTTAAGGAGCCAAATTGTGCCTCAAAGGGAACCAGCTGGCCATGAAATATAATCTCTTTAGCTGGATGGAGGATAAACAAAGTTTAGTCCTTCGTGCAGAGCATGCAATGAAGATAGAAAGCACATTGCCGTGGGATTTGTCCTGAGCAGGTGTCAGCAGCCTCTGTGAGACGGCTGCCAAGTATTTATTTATTCACTCTCTCACGAACTGGAAGAGGGGAGGATTCTAGTATCTTTAGGTCACTCACACACACATGCCTAGGAGCGGATATACTCCGAGGGAGCTAGGTCACATTGATAAGCAGAAACACTAGGAAAAATGCTTGAGTTCATATTTGCTGATCCACAGAAAATGTGGGACTAGGGCATTTCCCCCCCTGCCCCAAAGAATCTCTTTTCCCACAACACACTCAACACAGTTACTGCTCCTAGGGCTTATTTAAAGTCCTCAGGAATTTCCTTTTATAATGTAAATACCCTTAAGACAGACCACACCTCGTATTTACTTTTTCAAAAGACTTAGAGAAGCTTAGAACCAGATAACACTCTTGCCTAGTTAGGATCTTATGCTCCAAGAGGAAAACAACTCAGTTCTGTGTATTTCTCAGGTCCTGGGGGTGTGGGGGGGCTGGAGTGATAGGGAAAAGAGAGAGTATTATTGGTTAAGAAAGCCAGTGGCCCCTTAATATTCTCGTGGTTCTATTTTTCTATTTTTATCTGTGTTAAGACCTCGGAGGAAAGGTGTTATAGATCAATTTTGAGGCTAGAATACTGTTATTCTATAATCATATTTTGCATATATTTATAGTATGAGAGTGAGTCGGTAAACAAGAATCACTGAGATCTGAGCAGAAGCAGCATGCCGTATCCAGGATTAATGGGAAAAATAAACAACAGGGTTTGGTTTGCCGCTGGTTTGCTAACAGAATTTTTTACTATTATTTACCTATTCACCAGAGCCAAGTGGAGCAATGCAATTAAAGTTTTTCATGTCATCATAGTAAATAAAAACAAAATCTCAAGTGCACTTTGATCTGGACCAATTAAGGAAATATTCAGTTTTTCTGTTTTACTGTATGTATTTGTTTTCTTTTTTTGTTTTTTCAGTTTGGTCCTAAATAAATGTTCTTTAGTCTATACATAAGTGAACAGAAATATTATGTAAGATTGATGACAAAAAACTAATTAGAGATTGTTAAAAACCTTTATAATTTGCTTAGCTCTGTAATAAAACAGAAACTCATAGCCACCTTCATACTCTACAATTGGGAGTTAAAAACGTAAAAGCCTGGTCTCTCTGTGTCTTCCATATCCAACCATGTCTGTATGTCTGTATGCAAGACATTTTGTGTTTTCCCAATATCCAGCTCCTCTTTTTTAAAAATTAAATTGCACAAATTTCCTTAAAGAACAATTTCTCTACTCCCAACCTTGAGTGCATGTGTTCCGGGTGGCACCATCCTGCCCCCCACCCAATCAGAGCCATGAACACCCCAGGAGATTGGGCCATGATCATATGATCCAAATTGGTCCCAAGATTTGTGTGGAAATTGCTGGAGAAGACACTTTCTGCCTTCTCCTCCAGACTAGGATCTTGAAGTTAGACCTAGAGCTAGCCAGAGAACAAAGCCAATGTAGGGAATACAAGGCTGGAAAGATGTGTCAAGACAGGGGCCTGATGATATTATTTGAGTCCTGTGTCAAACCTTTAAAATTTTCTGTTACGTGGTCCAATATATTCTTTTTTTAAAGCTATTTGGAGTTAGATTTCCTTTCCCATGCAACCAGAGGAGACCTACTGAATATATATACAAATCTGAATGCTTCTTCTTACTCTATCAATTATCAATATATATACATATATGTGTGTGTGTGTGTGTGTGTGTGTGTGTATGTGAGAAGATATTATATATCTCTCTTTTTTGTTTCTAATCCCTCATTCAGTATATTAGCTATTTAACAAAAATACCACATTTTCTTGACTCTAAAGCATACCTTTTCACACTTTGAGACATTGCCTAAACATAAATAAACTTATCTAAGTGAAGAAGGAATCTTGGCATCAGGTTGCGATTCTATTATTTGCAATGATTTTACACATTATACATTTGCACATTGACTTAAATTCAGATTCTAAATTTTCACTTAAAATGCTTTCAAAAAGATTAAATTATGAAGCAGTGTTGAAATTGTTATTGTGATAGCAGAAGCTAAAGATTATCTGGCAGAAGCCAGGCAATGCAATTAAAGGCAATAGAAATGGCCAAATCTTTTTAATAGATCATCAAATGTTCAAAGCTAGGAGAGATTGGTGCAAATGATACGTGCTTATCAAGAACCATGGTGAGGCCCTAAAATAGCTAACTGTCAAAAATCTTTGGCTGACTTTCAAAAGAAGCTATTTAACTTCCAGAAATAATTTAATTCTTTTACCTTTAATTCAATTAAAGATAAAAAAAGAAAGTCTAAGTTTAATCAAATACAAGCTGCTGACAAAATCCCAGTGCTTTCCTATGCCATAGTATTAATATATTAATCCTAAACATGTTGAAGAAGTTAGTCTCCCAGGAATTGTGTTCACCAAATGGTGCTATATATGACTGTGGATGAGAATGATTCAGAAGAGCCTTTAGATTCTAAATATGAAGAAGAGTTAAATTCAATCTTTATGAAGATACAGACATAAAATGTCATTGCTTACATAAATTTATTAACATACAGGTACTAAATTTTATTTATAGATTCTGGTTCTAAGATGCAGATTCCAGCACATGCTGATATCACTTCCTTCCATACCAAACTAGAGGAGAAGAAGAAGAAGAATGAATGAGAGAGAGACAAGGAAGAAAGAAAGAAAGAAAGAAAAAGAAAGAAGGAAGGAAGGAAGGAAGGAAGGAAGGAAGGAAAGAAAGAAAGAAAGAAAGAAAGAAAGAAAGAAAGAAAGAAAGGAAGGAAGGAAGGAAGGAAGGAAGGAAGGAAGGAAGGAAGGAAGGAAGGAAGGAAGGAAGAAAGAAAGAAAGAAAAAAAGGAAGGAAGGAAGAGGGAAACAGAAAGAGAGAAAGAGAGAGAAAAAGAAAGAGAGAAAGAAAGAAAGAATCTCAATAAGAGAGGAAACTTGGTGTGAAACTGTGCAGTGAGCCAATCAGCCACAAACTTAGGAGGCATCCATCCATCATGGGTAAAGTCATCATAATTGGAAGTCATTATAAGCAGGAAATCTTTGGGGTCTTTACATCTGGAACATGTCACAGCTGCCGTGCTAAGTCAAGATATCTATCCTAAAAGAAAATACTGTCCTTGCTATAGCCATGTCATGTTCCACAAGGAGAACTACATCATCCTCGCCGGAGTTCAAATTGGATCCCATGTAGGAGACTGCCACAGCCTAGCACATTAGCAGGAGAATTGTATCACCAGAATAAATGTTCAAATAAATTTCACCAAGCCCACGGCAAAATCGTAAAAAATTGTCAAGAAACTCAGCCCTTCGCTTCACAAGAAAGAGAACTTATACTTGAGGAAATAAGTTAATATAATAGAAAGGATTTCAAAGAAATGAGTTAATGAAAGGATTTTTTTTTTTTTTTACTGGTCAAGTGAAGCAGTGGGAGTGGAGAAGGAACAAAGGAATCTGTAACTGGATTAATGAAAGGATTTCAAAGAATACTATAGGAGAATTGAAGCAGAGAATTTAATCTAACAAATAAAATAAGAAAGCAGTTATGAAATAAGAATAAGTAGTAATAAAAATAATAAGCTAAAGGTTTTTGAAATTAAAAATATACTTGTTAAAATGCACAATTTAATAAATAGACTGAACAACATGTTATACCTACCACAGAGTAAATTGATGAGCTGGAATATATTGCTGAGCAATTCTTCCGGAGTGCAAAAAGAGGTAATGAGATGTAAACTATAGAGAAAATTTTAAGAGACATAACAAATAGACCCAGGAGTTCTAATATCTGACTTAAAGAATTTCCAAAGAGGAGACAAAAGACGAAAAGGAATAGCTATGGTTAGAGAAATTGAGGCAAAGAATTTTTAAGAACAAAAAGTGATGGGGGCCGGGCGCGGTGACTCATGTCTGTAATTCTAGCACTCTGGGAGGCCGAGGCGGGCGGATTGTTTGAGCTCAGGAGTTTGAGACCAGCCTGAGCAAAAGCGAGACCCCGTCTCTACTACAAATAGAAAGAAATTAATTGGACAACTAAAAATATATAGAAAAAATTAGCCGGGCATGGTGGCACATGCCTGTAGTCCCAGCTACTCAGGAGGCTGAGGCAGAAGGATTGCTTGAGCCCAGGAGTTTGAGGTTGCTGTGAGGTAGGATGATGTCACAGCACTCACTCTACCCAGGGCAACAGAGTGAGACTCTGTTTCAAAAAAAA
>CAUYSK010062284.1:0-17034 GCA_963575035.1 Avahi laniger | reverse complement strand
GAAAGAAAGAAAGAAAAGAAAAGATCTAGGAATATATTTAGTTAAAGAGACGAAAGACCTCTATAGGGAGAACTACGAAATACTGAGGAAGGAAATAGCAGAGGATGTAAATAGGAGGAAAACCATCCCATGCTTATGGATCAGCAGAATCAACATTGTTAAAATGTCTACACTACCCAAAGTGATCTACAGATTCAATGCAATCCCCATTAAAATACCAACATCATTTTTCACAGTTCTAGAAAAATAATCGTATGCTTCGTATGGAACCAGAGAAGACCCCGTATAGCAAAACAATCTTAAGCACAAAGAACAAATTTGGAAGCCATCAATTTACCAGTATTCAAGCTATACTACAAGGCTATAGTAACTAAAACAGCACAGTACTGGCACAAGAGCAGAGACATGGAACAATGGAAAAGAACTGAGAACCCAGATGTAGAACCATCCTCATATAGCCATCTAGTCTTTGACAAAGCAGACAAAAACATACACTGGGGAAAAGAATCCTTATTCAATAAATGATGCTAGGAAGATTGGATAGCCACATGTAGGAGACTGAAACATGGTCTGCACCTATGACTTCTCACAAAAATCAACTCATGGTGGATAACAGACTTAAAGATAAGACATGCAACTAAAAGAATTCTAGAAAAACATATTGGAAAAGCTCTTATAGACACTGATGTAGGGAAAGAATTTATGAAGAAGACCCCAAAAGCAATCACAGCAACACCAAAATAAATAAATTGGACTTGGTCAAATTAAAAAGCTTCTGCAGAGCCAAGGAAATTGTCACAAAATCAAACAGACAACCTATAGAATGGGAGAAAATATTCTCATGATACACATCCAATCAAGGGCTGATAACTAGAATCTATATAGAACTCAGGAAAATCAGGAAGAAAAAAATCAAGCAACCCGATAAAAAAGTGGGGAAGGACATGAACAGAATTTTTCAAAAGAAGACAGACTAATGGCCTGCAAACATATGAAAAAATGTTCAACATCTCTAATCATCAGAGAAATGCAAGTCAAAATCACAATAAGATATGACTTAATTGCAGTGAGAATGGCTTTTATCAAAAAGTCCCAAAGCAATAAATGTTTGCATGGCTGCAGATAGACAGGACACTCATATGCTGCTGGTGGGAACTGCAAACTAGCACATCCTCTGTGGAAAGTAATAGAGAGGTATCTCAAAGAGCTAAAAGTAGAACTACCATTGGATTCAGCAATCCCATTACTGGGCATCTACCCAAAGAAAAAAAAGATATTCTGTAAATGAGACACCTGCCGTAGAATGTTTATAGCAGTACGATTCACAATTGCAAAGATGTAGAAAAAGCCCAAGTGTCCATCAATACATGAGCGGATTAATAAAATGTGGTATATGTATACCATGGAGTACTACTCAGCCACACAAAAAATGGTGATCTAGAACCTTTTGTATTAATCTGGATAGTCATGGAGCCCATTCTACTAAGTGAAGTATCACACAAATGGAAAAAGAAGCACCACATATACTCACCATCAAATTGGTATTAAGTGATCAACACTTATGTGTACATACAGTAGTAACATTCATTGGGTGTTGGGCAGGTGGGAGGAGGGAGGATGAGATGGGTATATTCATACCTAATGCATGTGGTGCACATTGTCCTTGGGATGGACACATTTGAAGTTCTTACTTGGGTGGGGCAAAGGCAATGTATGCAATCTAAACATTTGTACCCCTGTAATATGGTCAAATAAATAAATACATTTCAGAATATATGATGGTGCAAATATTTTTATTACATGGACACCTTTTGTAATCCTGAGTCTTGGCTATAAGTGTACCCATCATCCTAATAGGGTTCATTGAACTGTTACATAGGTTTTAGATCCTCCCCTGTTCCCCATCTCACCTGGTTGATATCCAATGACTTTTACTTCCCTCTGTGCACATGTGTGCCTATTATTTAGTTCCAGTTTATTAGAGAGAGAGAGAGAGCATGTGGTTTTTTTGCCATTCTTGAATTATTTTACTTAGGATAATGGTCTCCATTTCCATCCGATTGCTCAAAAGGCATTAATTCACTCTTTTTTATGGCTGAGTAGTACTGCATGGTGTAAATATACCACATTTGGTAAACCACTTATGAATTGATGGGCCCTTGGGTTGATTCCACATGTTTGCAATTGTGAATTGTGCTGCAATAAACATTTTAGTGCAGATGTCTTTTTGATAAAATGACTTTTTCCCTTTGGTTAGATACCCAGTAGGTGGATTGTTGATTGAATGGTAGGTCTAGTTTTAGTTCTTTGAGGAATCTCCATATTGTTTTCCATAGAGGTTGTACTAATTTGCAGTCCCATCAACAGTGTATAAAAATTCCTTTCTCTTTGCATTCATATCATCATTCATTGTTTTTGGACTTTTTAATAAAAGTCATTCTGACTGGGGTAAGATGATATTTTATTGTGGTTCTCATTTGCATGTCCCTGATGATTAGTGACATTGAGCATTTTTTCATGTGTTTGTTGGCCATTTGTCTATATTCTTTGGAAAAACTTCTGTTCATATCTTTTGTCCACATTTTTATAGGGATATTTGTTTTTTTATTGTTGATTTGTTTGAGTTCTATGTAGATTCTGTGCCATTTACCAGATATATGGCTTGCAAATATTTTCTATTTGCTCTGATAATTATTTCCTCAGCTGTACAAAATCTTTTTAATGTAATCAGCTACTATTTATTTATATCTTTTGTTGCCATTATTACCTTTGGGGTCTTAATCATAAATTCTTTTCCTAGGGTGATATCTAGTAGAGTTTTTTCTACATTTTCTTCTAGCATTCTTACGGTTTTATGCCTTATATATAAGTCTTTTATCCATCTTTAATTCTGTTTTTTGAGTGATGAAAGATAGGGGTCCTATTTTATTCTTTTGCATGTGGCTATGCAATTTTATGAGCATCATTTGTTAAATAGGACTTTTTTTCCTCCCAGTGTATGTTGTTTTCTGCTTTTTCTAAGATCAGTTGGCCGTATGTAGATTGTTTTATATCTGGGTTCTGTGTTCTGTTCTATTGGTCTATGTCACTGTTTTTGTGCCAATACCATGCTGTATTGGTTACTATAGCCTTGTAGTATAGTTTGAAGTCTGGTAATGTAATATGATGCCCCTAGATTTGTTCTTTTTGCATAAGATTGGTTTGGTTATTTAGGCTCTTTTCTGGTTACATACAAATGTAGGATTAATGTTTTGAGATCTGTGAAATATGTTGCTAATATTTTGATGAAGATTGCATTGAATCTGTAAATCACTTTGGGTCATATAGATATTTTAACAATGGTAATTCTACTGTTCCATAAGCATATGTTTTTCCATTTGTTTGTGTCATCTGCAAATTTCTTTCCCCAGTGTTTTGTAGTTCTCCTTGTAGAGATCTTTCACTTCCTCTGCTAAGTATATTCCTCGGTATTTATTTTCTTTGTAGCTGTTGTGAATGGTATTGAGTCTTTGATTTGATTTTCAGGTTTACTGTTATTGGTGAATAGGAATGCCACCGATTTGTGTACATTGATTTTGTAGCCTGAGACTTTGCTGAATTTATTTATCAACTCCAGGAGTCTCTTGGAGGAGTCTTTGGAGTTTTCTACATACAAGATCATATAATAAGCAAAAAGCGGTAGTTCAACCTCCTCTTTCCTGATTTGGATGCCCTTTATTTCTCTTTCTTGTCTGATTGCTCTGGCTAGGACTTCCAACACTATGTTGAATAGAGTGTTGACAGTTGGCACCCTTGTCTTGTTCAAGTTCTTAGTGGGAATGCTCTCACTTATAAGTGAGAGCTAATCTATAGATATGCATGGTTGCAGAAAGTGATATAATGGACATTGGATATTCAAAAAAGGAGGAGATGAAAGGGAGGTGAAGGATGAAAAATTATCTATTGTGTATATTTGTACACTATTTGGGGGATGGGTACACTAAAAGCCCAGACTTTATCACTATACAATATGTATATGTAACAAAACTGCACTTGTACCCCCTAAATTTATTGAAATTTTAAAAACAAGAGATAATATAGCTGAAGGATTATTAAGAGTTTTCTGAAAGGATGAGGAGATTAGGGCATTCCAGGCAGAAGTTGCACTCTGTGCAAACTGAGAAGGCAAGGACAGCATGTTCTTTGGAAAATACAATCATTTTCCATGAGGAAATGGCAAGGAGAGCAAGTGGGGCGTTCAGAAGGTACAGAAGAGAGACATAAGGGAGCAATTTTATATACTTTCATTTACACTGTAAGGAGTTTGGAAATTTGTCTATAGACATTGGAGAGCATGTTCCTCATGGTCCTTTACATAAATCATTTTCATAAAAAGGATTGATTCTTAAAATTCAACTGTGATGAACCCTATTTGTCAGAAATGGCAGTGACTTATTATCTGTGTTTTTGCAAAACTAGACTGTGAGCTCTGTTACGTTGTTGTGGTGGATAGGCGTATTTTATTAACTTCTCTGTGAGCTCTTAGCACATACTTTGTGCTCCAAAATGTTTGTTAGTTTGGTATTAATTAAACTTAATTAGCATATGTTGGTAATTATTTCAGCCAATAAAGGAAACTGATACTAAAAAATAGCAGAAGTGATTCTCTTGCAATCACAAAGCTCTTTCCCGGCTCATTGAAAAGTCAATATGAATTTCTGCTCCAGGATTACTTTCACTGCCATGTAAAAGTTGTGCCTCTTGAGGCACACCTTGGTAAATGTGACAGAAGGATGTTTTATTTTCAGCTTTTTCCATACCAGAATTAATTCCAGACCACCAATTGTAGTTTCAAACAAAAGTAATTCATGAAAACAGCTTAAAAATAAATGCCTTTTATGTGACACCTCCCCCCCAAAAATGGTATTAAGCACCTTCCCAGATAACAACATGATATTCCTAAAAAAGCACTCTTTGTGAACAGATTTCCTATACTCATGGATTAATGATTCTTCAGGCATTTTTCTCAAATAGACAATTTATACCCATGTTAGAATAAGAGGTAATCTGGAATCCCATGTGGGTAATGATATTCTATGATTGGCTGAGAGGTAGGCCAAGATCATTTCCAAAATGAAAACTTATACTGACTGTGGTAACATCTCCTCTGGAATCTGATGGTGGAAACAAGGCATAGTTCATACCAGAGCAGCTTCTTGAACCTAACGATAACAGCAGTGAGGCCAAGGCACACCCAGCTCTGCGACTTACAACCGGTTCCTTGGGCAGATCACCTAACCTTTCTAACCACTCTCCTTGTCTGTGAAATTAGGGCAACTAATACATACCGTGTAAGATGCTTGCAAAGGTTAACCCAAATGACATGCTTGATGTGGAGGGCTTTCCTGCCAATTCACTAATTCCTTTTTCTTTCCTTCCTGGGAGAAGATATTACATAAGATAGCAAAAAAATGATAGAGATTTGGTTGCCATAACCCATGCAATGAGGGAATCAAACTGAGCAAAAACATGGATTGTTTGTGCTGTTAATTTTTTTTTTTTTTGGAGATTCTGAAAGAACTGAAACTGCCTTCCTCTATACACAGAAGGGAGAAGGGAGAGAGGGAAGCAGAGGAAAATGTACCAGACAGAGAGGTGACAACAGCTTTATCACAGGTGCACTCAGAACTGGTAGGGCCTAGATGGAAAGAGCGATAAATGAATATGCATTGAGCACCAATTACATTTTATGGTCACAAAGAGCTCTTTGCCTAGTACGGGAGACATAAACATGAAGAAATTATAAATCATGCTCAAGAAACAGAGGCAAGGGAAGCCGGAGTGGTTAGCCATTAAAGTGCATGGGAGTGGGTGTGCATGACGGATTGAGAAAATGTTGCCAGAGGCGAGGCGCAGACACCACACAAGGCTACCAGAACAAGGAGCTGGGAAGTCAGGGAGCATTAGAAAGTACGTGACACTGAAGTGCACAGACTGTGTGCCCTTTCAGGTCTCTGCACCTGACTCATGCCCTCCCCAGGCCGTGGCCCACTGCTAGTCTCATTCCTCTTTCCTGCCATTTCCCCACCTCAAGAGAGCCTGGCCCCTGCGCCTCCTCGCTCCTTACATAATGAGCTTCTGGAGTGCAGGGACTCTGAAATTTGAATTCTTTCCTATTTATCCAGCCTTAGCCCCATATAGTAGGTCCTCAGTACATGCTAATAAGTGAATGGGAACTACTGCTACAGTCCTCCTACTGTGTGTCCTGTGGTACTTCCTGGCAAGAACCCCTTCACCCCTTTCCTCACTGCTGGACTCACTCTCACTCTCACTCTCATCCTGCAGATCTCCCCTCCCAGGCACTTCTGCAGGGTGCCTTACCCTGCTGCCATGCTAGGGTCAGACCCCCCTTAGTCATCTCGTGGCACAATGTGTTCCTTTGTATCACTTATCCCAGTTGCAATTGAACATTTATGTGGACAATTATTTGATAAAGGCATATCTCCCCTCACTAGACTGTAAGGTAAGCACCCAGGAAGGCAGGAAATGTGCTGTATTTGCTCACCAGTATAGTCCACACTTACCACAGTGCCAAATGCACAGTAGGAACTCAATAAATATCTTTTGAATGAATAAATAAATGAAAAAAGGAAGGAAGTTAGAAAAAAAAGAAGGGAGGAAGAGAAAGAGAGAGGGAGAAAGAAGAAAAGGAGGAAGGAAGGAAAGGGGGAGGGAGGAAGGAAGAAAAAGAGAGGAGGGAAGGAAGAAAAAAAGAAAGGATTGTGAGACATGAACTTGGGCAGGTGCGTTAAGAAAGGATATTCTTAGATCTTATCCTGCTAAGGAGCCAGTGAGGGTTTTAAGCAAGAGATTTAGGAAAAGCACAAAGAACACTTAAGAAGGGAGAAAGGCTGAGAATAAGCAGGAAGATCCATATATGGGAGAGAAAAGGCACATCCTTCAACCAAGGCAGTACTTGTGTGAACAACACTTAGGGCTAATATTGATATTTAGTGTGTAAATGCAACAGGACCAGATAATGTCACTAACGTATACCTACAACTTCATTCTATAGAAGCCATCTATGATTTCACAGACAACTGGCATTTGGTGCCTCAACAGAACACCAACATCATAAGACAGAAAGTCTGTGGTGAGTAAAAGTGCTCTATATTCACAATACCAACCTGGAACATATTTAGAATCCAGTAATAGTTTGATCTTGTGCATGACATTAAAGCATCTATCTGAAAGTTCAACTCCATGAAACGCCTTTCTGGTAGATTACGCAGTGGCTTAGGAAAGGCTATCTTTAAGAGAAGAAAAGTAAAGCAGAATTTGTTTACTCAGCAAACTGAGCAGCATCAAATGCTCCGGGGCCATCTGAGTATAGCGTCTGGTCTGTGGACCAGTTACCTACACCTCTGTGACATGACAAAAGATATCAAAAAGCCAATTGTGAGACTCCAAATAGAGAATTGGTGCACTTATGGAAAAATTTATAACTTCATTCTTTTCCACAGATGTGAATGGATTAAATTGAAATTGAAAGATGGGATGTCTTTAAGTCTATGGTTTTCTTCTAGTAAGGCAATGTCACCACATTGTAAGGAAGCATGCAATAATTCTACTGAATGCTGTACATTTACTCAGACTCCATGAGCATTTTAGAATATGTTACTTCTATTTCTAATTACTTATATATGTTTGTTATTTCTCACAACCTTCTTACATGGGTAGCCTACAATTCTGCCACCTTTTTGCAGAAATACAACTAATTACTGTGAATAACTTCCATTAGATTGGGGATCAAAGCCTCTACCTCATTAAATTGTTCTGCAATGGAGTGTGAGCTCATCATGTTTGGCATAGCTTGGAGAGTGGATTTATGCTTCATATTTACCTTGAAAAAATGGAGAAAAATCAGTAACATACAGTATGAAATACATTAGAAGTGTATACTAAATATCCATCAGTACATGCACTTATAATGACTTAAATCAATTAAAATTAAATTATATTATTGTCTTCAGTGGTTAAACAATTATTAGATAGGTTGGCTTTTTAGGGTTAGTGACAGATGTCCTTGAAAGTTAATGATAGATTAATACATTGATACATGGACTGTTAATACACATTGCAACTTATCATAACATCAACATCACAACCAGACCTCCTACTCTGTCCAAACCCTATTTTAAATTTCTTTGTGAACTTTGAAATCAGTTACACTGTGAATCACTCTATACTTCTTGAATCATTTTCTACAGTAGAAAATCCATATAAATATTTTGTGACTTTAATTCATTACTTTTAATAAAAAGATTGACTTAGTATAACATACTTGGAATAAAAAATAATAACTTCAGGCTTGCAATACTAGAACTAGTATCATCTCACACCATGGGCATGTTGCTTTGCTCTCACTGTAAAACATTCATTTTGTCGTCTTTTAACAAAATTGAATATCTGAGGGCTAGAACAGCAATACTACCTCATATCAGAGTGGGCCACTTAAATTGTTTTATTCATATCCTTACAGTAGTTTTGTAGTGTTTATGTGAAGTGACATGATAAAAATAAGACTTACCACCATGATGTAGCGAGGTCTGTATTGAATGGTTCCAAACAAACCCAATATGACAACTATTATGTGTAGAAAATTTCCAAGAATAGGTGCCCATTGGAAACCAAGGAAGTCAAAGATCTGCCTCTCTAATGCTGAGAGCTGCAACAAAGCAAAGAAAGTTCATTAGAATCTAATTCAAGCATCATCATACCATTTTAATCTTTATTTCGTGGCTAGAAAAGACTGAATATTCAATGTCAATCACACTTTCAGACATCATTATCATTAGAATTTTGATACTTCATGTAATATTTTATGCAACTTCTCTCAGAAAATATGCTAAGATAACTTTGAGTATTATAACTTCAATTATAAATAGATTTTTAACCTATCTGGAGAGTTAGAGATATACTTCTTGAATCATTTTCTACAGTAGAAAATCCAGATAGATATTTTGTGACTTTAATTCATTATTTTTAATAAAAAGATTGGCTTAGCATAACATACTTGGAATAAAAAATAATAATTTCAGGCTTGCAATACTAGAACTAGTATCATTTTACACAATGAACAAAAACCAAAAACTCTTACACATCCCTACTTTTCTTGTGAAATATTCATTAGCCAGATCTGCTTTGTCTCTTTTCCTTTCATTAGACGGCTAGTTGTGATAATTATTAACCACCTTTTCAAAACGAGGCTTATGTCTTTACTTACTCTGGGCTCAAGACCATGATGTATAATAAAGTTAGAATTAAATAGTCCCTTTGAACCATATTTATTGAGAACATATACCTACATGAAAATTCATCTTAGCTTAAGTAAAATCCTTTTTTGAATACCCGAACAGAAATTATGGGCCATAACTATTTCAGACATGCCACAGTTTATTATAGTTGCATTATACACATCACATTTTTTAAACAATTCTAAAATGTATCAAGATATACATTTAACCATTTAAGATGAAATAGATGCATTTCATATGGTCCAGAGAATACCAAAAATGTAATTATCATGTATAAATGGTATTTCTTATATTCTGTATCGAAAAATATTACAATTCCACCTGCTGTATTTGGACACTAATCTTTATACATTTCAGGCTTTATTTTAGAACTACATTTATAAAATAGTAATTCTAATAAAATGATCCAGTGTTTAGCCATAACGATGGCACTAGAAACTGCAGCTTTGAAATGAAGATGGCACTCTAGGTATTTTTCTAGTTATGTGGCAGGTGTATGCCTGAACAGCTTTAATTTCCTTCGACATAAAGAAACATCCTCTATGCAGTAAGCTGAATTTATCTTCATTAATATTTGCCTTCAGCAGGCTGTAGAGGAAAAGAGAAAAGACCCAATGCCTACAGACAACCACACCAGATCCACATTCATTTCACACTTACTTCCTGATTGCGAAGTGACGTGTCACCATCTCCTGCATCCACAGATGTACAGAAATGGTTAAAACACAAAATGTCAGGGAAATATAAGAAGGAGCATCATGTTTTCAACCTCCTGTTTGTCTCTGCTTACGACTTTAATTAGTTCCCAGGAACTTTCCCCTAAAAATGCAGCCTTTTATTTATTGGCCCATCAGTGATATAAATATACACTTTTTTTTGTTTGTTTGTTTTATGTCCAAACAGGATTGCTATGCTCAGAAAATAAAAAAAAAAAAAAAAAAAAGAAACCCTGAAGAGCAGCTGCAGGCAATTCATTCTGAAAAGCAACCCTATTTAAAAGCTGTTGTGCATCACAAAATCCTTTAAAAGTGAACTTTTCAAACAGAGAAAAACTCATTTTCTTTCCTGTCAGAAGATGCATGGATAGCATTCTCTTTTATGATATTAAAGAAAACACACATAATGAAAGAGACCAAATTAATGCCACTTATTAGAAAATATGCATTCTTTATTCAAGACGCTATTAATATTTATTCCCTGAGAACTTAAAAAAATGGACTTGAGATGGGTTGAAACGAGAGCAGTAACAAAAGGCCATAGAAAACAGAGAGGGAATCATCCCAAGGAAAAGGTGAAGGGCAGCTGTAATGACTATACCGGGGTGGGGAACCTGCAGCCTTCTAGGTCTTTAAGTGTGACCTTTTGACTACTGAACCCAACTTTTACAGAAAAAACCTTTTTATTTTTATTAATATATTTTTGTTCATCTTCTCTGTTTTTATTTTATTTTAAAATTAACGTATTTAAAATACCAAAGGATAAAATAAGTTTCAATGAAAAAATCTTCCCAGATTGACTGGCACAATGAGAGCACTAGTAAGCCATAAGGGCTAAATCGATGGCTGTTACGCTCATGATTTAGCTCTAATTTCCCCTGTCTGGCTGGCACCACTACCGCATGAGGCTGGTTGGTGAGAGTTTATGGGGTCAAGTACACCAGTCTGTTATCAGCTATTGACAACTGTGCACTGTGTTTCTGTTTGAAGTGGAATTTGTGAATAATTGCACAGCTCATCAGCATTATAACACTCATAAGGACCACAAATATTTTAAATTAGAGGAAAAGATGCAAAAGGTTGTATTGCAGAAATTTAAAAATGAAAAGCAAAAGCAAAGACATTTCTTTCAAGCAGCAATAAGACCTGGAAATAATGCCACTGAAGCAACTTATAAAGTAGCTTATACACTCAGGAAGAAAGGGAAGCCATTCAGTGATATAGAAATTGTGAAAGAATGATTGTTGAAGCTGTAGGATGCTTAGACTCTGATAAGATTTCAAAGTACAAACAACTGCCTCTTTTAAGGAGAACCGTAACTTATCAGCAGCATGAATTAGCCTTCACCTTAACAGAACAACTTCATGCAATACTTCCAAAGGAAAATACATATAATTCAATTGCTTTGGATGAATCAACTGATACTACTGACTTGGTGCAGGTTTTACACTTCATTTATACTTCAGGTCATAAGAGAAGATTTTCTTTGCTACTCACTTTGGACACTCTCACGAACAAAACACAGGGAATAGATATCTTCAAGATCTTTCAAGATAAATGCTATGAAGTTGGACTGAGTTTGGTAAATTTAGTATTTGTATGTACAGATATGGTGCATCTTCCATGACAGGAAAACATGAAGGGTTTATTGCACAGATAAAAAAGTATCATCAAATCCATATGCTCTCATTTCTTTTCATTGTATCTCACATCAGCAAAACCTATGTGCTAGAGCTACTATTTTAAGTGACACTTTGCAGCAAGTTATAAGTATTTTTAACTATATTCATGCAAATGCAAGATGACATTGTCAGTTTTGTAATATGTTAAAGTCGAGGTATTGAGGTATTCAGTGTGGATTTGCCCTATGATTCTAAAGTATGTTGGCTATCGCAAGGACAGCTGTTAGCCAAAATTTTATCTCTGCAAGAGCAGATAAATTTTATGAAGAACAGAATCAGCAGTGTGAATTATTAAAAGAAGATTTCTATAGGAATGCAGGATTTCTGTGTGATATCATGTCAAATCAAAACAATTTAAATATTTCTTTGTAAGGTAAAACTATTATAAGTCTATATGTGATATGTGGCAAAAAATCCAAGCATTTCAAAAGTAGTTATATTTTTCCAAAACACTTCTTCAAAAGGAAATTTCAGATGAACTTTTTCCCTAGTTAGCAAAGGTCATTAATGAGTAGGATAATTTATGAGAATCATTTGAAGTATACACAGCTGTTACAGACCTATTAATTGGAGAATGAAATGTTCACTGACTTCAAGAATTATGATATAACATTCAAATTGACATTTCAGCTTCACCTAGTTGATATCTCCAAGGCATCTAGAGAACTATAGGTGGAATTGATTGAGCTCTCAGCAGATGACATTTTAAAGTCATTGTTTGATGCTAAAAAAGATCCAATTGAAATATGGAACAATGTAGTAGAATACCCACACCTTTGGCAACATACCCCCCAAAATGCTTTCTTGCTTTCAACCACTTATTGCTGCGAATCTACTTTCTCTCACCTAACCCAAATCAAGATGCCCTAAGGTCACAAATGACTGCTACACATCTAGAGGAGTAACTGAAACTGTAGACCCCCATACTGCAACCAAATATTCAAATGCTTTCCAACAGAAAGCAGACACAACAAAGCCATTAAAAGGTTAGTTAACTTTAAATTTAACAAATAGTTTTTATTGTATGAAATTATTAAGTAAATACTAGTTAGACTTTTATAAAATAATGTACATTTTAAATTATATCTAATTGAAGTGTCTTGAATGTGGCCTTATTTGATTACAGCTAAATTAATGCAGCCTTCCAACATGAAAATTTTCCCCATCCCTGAACTATACAAGCTATTACAACTAGATTTGAGTATTATATTTTAAAAATCTAACTAATAAGACCAAAATCTTCAAGAATAAACAAGTCACTATTGTATTGTTTACCTAATTATTTAATCTAATTTTCTACTTAAGTTATTTAGTCCTTTAGTTTATTGGCAAATATCTCCTCTCTAAATTACATAATGTTTAGATATAACACTTTTTGCCCTAGAGTATGATATTGATATTCATGACCGAGGGCCACTAAATGAGCTTAAATAGTATCCAGGATGCTTCCTTAACTCAGAAAAAGGATGAATGTATTTTAGAAAAATCTTTGTCAAAATGGTCCTAATCAGTGGTGTGGGCAAGGCGCTGGCTCCAACCATGGAACTACATACATCTCTTCCCAACTCCATGATTAGTGACGTCAAGTTGGTAACACACCACGGCAATATACCACGATGGGACTATCTGCAACATGGAAGTCAGGAAACGCTAAAAATAAGAGTTTGCTTGTTTGTTTTCAGAACCCATTTTTAAACATTTACCTGCACACCACTGAATACAGCACCTAGAACACAGTAGTTGTGACTTAGGAGAACAGTGAAAGGAAATCACCAAACTGTACATAAATAGAAAGCAGCCAGTCCAGAGGAGAGCAGAGGGTGGAGGGCTGAAAGAGGGTATCTGCAGAGATGCTAGAGCAAAGAGAATGAGTGAGACATTTATAGAACTTGAGGTTTAAATAAAGGTAGAGAAATCAAGAAAATATAAAGGTGATAGGCTGCTCCAGAGAAAGCAAAATCAACCTGTCACCAGTTTAAAATAGAACAGTTTAAAACAGACTTAAAGAAAAATGAAATCATTTCTAAGGGAAAGCTAAAGTAGGTTAAGAGTCTGGAAGCTATAAAGAATATGAAGGAAAGAGAATATGTTTCTTTTCCTAAGAAGTTAAAAAATAAAGACAATCAGGGTCTTAATAAAAAGGAAGGCAGGCAGGAAAGGAAGAAGGGAGACAGGAAGGAAGGAAGAAAGGAGAAAAGGGAACCAAATCAACTATGCAAAGAAAGGATGGTTCGAAAATACCAAAATAAATAAATAAATAAATTGGAGCATGATTTTAAATATAAGTATGTAGAAATCATTAAAACATTCTCCTTGTAAGGAACAGGGAAGGCAATCTTGGAGCTGCCGTAGAGAAATGTAACCTTAGCTCATGGTAGGCACTGTCTGGAAAATATTCTGCGCTCATTATAATATAAATGTTGTATCGTATTGTAATTTTCAGAATCAAATTGTAAACAACTTGAAAGTCTTCATTATGGTTATGAAACAAAACGTAAGTGTGATTTGATCATATAAAATATGTCTAGTAGAGGTTGGGATAGGTTGTATGTTCTCTCTATTTTCTGTGTGTTATGGCAAGGAGGAGGAGGGGGTGTGTTTTAGAATTCTTCCTGCAGAGTCAGGCAGGCTCCAAGATGAAAATAATGTTTCCAATAAATCTGTGACTCATTAACCATGCCCCACATTAACCACCTGTATTCCCAACAACTCAAGAAGTGTCCCTGTTTCCTTATTTCATGCCCAAGCAATATTTATAGAAACAAAATACAGTAGGTTTCTTATTGATCCGTATGTTACGATTAATGCTTCTCATGGTATTTTGCATAATTGCTCATAATAATTATTCTTAATTGTGAAAGTTAATTTACAGTTAACTAAAGAGCTATAAAAACTTTAGGTGATCAAACATATTCCTTGGCATTTATCTAGGCTGGCTCTATAGGATCCGCTTCTGCCCAAATAAGAACTGAGGAAGAAGTCTCATTCTTAAGGAGTGAGTACCCTTAGAGTTTCAACCTCAGAATAAGAAAAGTGAGCTACCTTCTTCTCTCATTCAGCTTGGACGTTTCGCCTACTCACTAGAAACACACATAATGAAAAATATCAGAACACGGTCACTCATGTTGGCAGAATCATAAGAAGGCATTTGGTCAAATCACGGTGTCATGAAAGACTGTGAAGTTAAAGTGCATTGTATGACGGCTACCCTCTTCCGTGTAACCTCTAGCCTAGAAATTCACGCAGTAAATATTTTATAACCATGAAGGATCAATTCTTTCCCTAAAGTGGGAATTTAAGAGCTCTGATTAATATTCTTATTATCTAAGCTGACATTTCCCAGGCCATTTCAAGTAAGTTTGGAATTATTGAGAAGGCGTCTGTATGTCTGGAGAATCCACGCAGCCCTCAGCTCCACTCCCACTTCGTCTGCTCTAAAATTTCTTATCCACTCACCTCCCAAGGGGCTTCTCATGCCTAACTTCTGATTGATTGATCATTTGATTATGCCTAGCTTCTCTGTACCTTGGCATGGGCTAGGCCAATTATGATCTTATATTTTAAACTGTAATTTGGGAATATTTTTTCAGGGCTCTGAAAAGAAAGACTCAATAGCATTTGTGTTATCACCGTACTTCATTGTGTCATACCTCAAAGAGTCCTGACACCCTGGAGATTTACCACGATGCTAAAGCAGGCACTACTCTGGAGAAGTTTCTATGTGTCTGGAAGCAGATGGGAAAGTCCTATGATGCACCTAGACCTTGAGATGGATCCAGGAATTCTAGATCTGGCTTGCTCATGATGCAATTCATCCAGTAAAGGCAGGAATGGTGCTAAAAGCTTCACCGTTTCTGCATAGTTGTCATGCTATATTTGGTAGGGGTTAGATGGCAAATGCTATGTCAGTGAAACCAGAAAACAATCATTTAGTGAAATAAATAAAATTCAAAGTAGTTTAACATACCACTTCCTTTTCCCATTGCTTGATTTTTAGTACCATCTCCAGTGGCCCGAATGGCCGTTAGTGCTTATGTAGCTGGGTGAGGTGGAATATGAGTGCTCAGGAGAACAGTATTTTCCTTAATGCCAAGTGTCACTGTCTGAGTTTTTCCCTGAACCAGCTTCACTAGGGGAAGCAACTGTCTCCAGAACATTTGAAAAGGCCGCATGAACTCTGTCTATACATTTTGAGTTCCTGTATCTCAAGGAAGTTGAACAGGCATTTCCTACTTTTACAATTCAATAATGATGGTGTAAACTATTTGGTCAAATAAACGACATAGGATCTTAGAAAACAGCTACATGTTATGCTGCAAATCTATTTGAGGAAATAAAGAACTATGAGTCACATATAAAGGAAAATTTTCTGTTAAAAGAGGAATAGACATTACAGTACAAATAGACAGATTTATGGAGTCTGATGAGTGGAAAGAGTGCATGTGAAGAGCATCTATATACTGCAAATTCATTCAGGAAAGTTCTTTATAATATATCTTGTGCACCGACTCAGCATATCAACAGCAGAGTGACAACTATTTTCACCAACTTTTCAGTATGTCAGAGAATAAGTGAATGCATTAAAGAAATGTTCTAAAGTATGAGAAAATAATAATACAATGAATATGACATCATTTAACACTTTAATTTTTCTGTTGTTTTAAACTAATTGATGCTAAGAAAAGTAGGATAAATATTCTTATCTCTATTGGATGTAAGAAGAAACTCAGAACATCAACTAATTACCCTTAGAGCTGGGACTAGTATCTGTATGTTCTGACCATACCACTCTGAAATCATGCAACAAAATGAATATTGGTTAATAAAGTTAAATTCTGAAATTAGCTTTATCATAAGAGGTAGAAATAATATGGGTAGCATGGTGGTGCGTTTAATGATTTATCTCTTTCTTCTCTACCCCACCCACTGCTAGATGAGACAATCCCTTCCTCAATCCTTCCCATGGGTCTAGTTGCACCGTTCAGAAACTTACCAACTGTGCTATCTTGGTCAACTTTCAGTTTCTTCTACAAAAGTAAATAATAGTAATTTTTGATTTCCTGATAAATATTAAGATATGCACATCAAGAACATACCTGACAGTTAAGAAGTAGCAACACCTTTTTTATTTGGAAGACGGTGGACAAGAAAAGCCACCAGTTAGAGTGTCTCTGTCAAAAAGACAGATTTCAGAAGAAAGTGAAAAAAATAGGCTAGCAGAGAAACATGAATCGGGTGAGGGTCTGAAGGAAGGGTGCCTGAAACTACAGGAGACTCCATGGGAAGATGTTGCAGAGGAGAACTGGAAGGAGAAAGGTCCCCAAGAGGCTTGGAGACAAG
>CAUYSK010062283.1:0-17963 GCA_963575035.1 Avahi laniger | reverse complement strand
CTCTCCACATCCACACCAACATTTATTGTTTTGGGACTTTTTGATAAAGGCCAGTCTCACTGGAGATAAGTGATATCTCATTGTGGTTTTGATTTGCATTTCCCTGATGATTAGAGATGTTGAGCATTTTTTCATATGTTTGTTAGCCATTAGTCTATCTTCTTCTGAAAAATTTCTGTTCATGTCCTTTGCCCACTTTTTGATAGGGTTGTTTGATTTTTTCTTTGTGATTTTCCTGAGTTCTATATAGATTCCAGTTATTGGCCCTTTATCGGATGTGTAACATGCAAATATTTTCTCCCATTCTGTAGGTTGTCTGTCTGCTCTCATGATAGTTTCCTTGGCTGTGCAGAAGCTTTTTAATTTGATCAGGTCCCATTTATTTATTTTTATTGTCGCCATGATTGCCTTGGGGTCTTCTTCATAAATTCTTTGCCTAGGCCAATGTTTATAAGAGTTTTTCCAATATTTTCTTCTAGTGTTCTTACAGTTTCATGCCTTAGGTTCAAGTCTGTTATCCACCGTGAGTTGATTTTTGTGAGAGGTGAAAGATGTGGGTCCTGATTCAGTCTTCTACATGTGGCTATCCAGTTTTCCCAGCACCAATTATTGAATAAGGATTCTTTTCCCCAGTGTATGTTTTTTTCTGCTTTGTCAAAGATTAGATGGCTGTATGAGGACGGTTTTATATCTGGGTTCTCAGTTCTGTTCCATTGGTCTATGTCTCTGTTCTTGTGCCAGTACCATGCTGTTTTAGTTACTATAGCCTTGTGTTATAGCTTCAAGCTGGTAAATTATGCCTCCCAATTTGTTCCTTTTGCTTAAGATTGCTTTTGCTATGTGTCTTCTCTGGTTTCAAAGGAAGCATAAAATTATTTTTTCTAGATTTGTGAAAAATGATGTTGGTATTTTAATAGGTATTGCATTGAATCTATAGATCACTTTGGCTAGTATAGACATTTTAACAACGTTGATTCTGCCAACTCATGAACGTGGTATGGTTTTCCACCTATTTACATCCCTGCTATTTCCTTCCTCAGTGTTTTGTAGCTCTCCCTATGGAGATTTTTTACCTCCTTAGTTAAATATATTCTTAGATACTTTATTTTCTTTGGTTTGACCACTTTTGACTCTGATATTCTTCAGAAAGTAAGATAATTAGAAATCCCTGATTGTAATCTTCATGTAAAATATTTAACAATCATAGGTAAAATGAAGCCAGGAATGGTATCACACACATAAATTCTTTTCTTTATTTTAATAATATTACCCTCAGTGTCTGTGCTAGGGTAGCATAGTGACAAAAAACTTATTAGTATGTTTTTAATATTCCCAACTCCCATCCCACTAAAGAAAAGTCTATATTGACTTAATTTCTTACTTTTTCTTTCCTCCAAAATTTATTATATTTTAATCAGTGTTATTCCATTTTAAGCTCCCAATATATTTCATCCAAAAGGCTCTCATTTTGCCCTTGCTATTCAGAAGCATACTTGTGACAATGAATAACTCCTATTTTTGTCTTATATTTACAATGATCTTTTAATTGGAACAAATGGATTGGTTTTTTTCCCTTGGGTTTCAGATCTCATCATGTTCAGCATAAGATGTTAAATGTAATTATCTGCTTTCTCTTTTCCCTTTGTCTCTAGACCTTTATTTCTTGACTCTAGAAGATTTGCCTAGGTCTATGGACACCCCTCTCTCTCATTCTCTCTCTCTTCTCTTACCAAACATCCCATCTCCCTTCTTTTATTCCCTATCACCCTTCTGGCTTCCCTTAAACCAAAGCATTTGTTGTTTGTACACAGTGCAATATATGATTGTCTTAGTCTGTTTGGCTGCTGTGACAAAATACCATAGACTGGGTGGCTTACAAGCAACAGAAATTCATCTTTCACAGTTCTGGAGGCTGGGAAGTCCAAGATCTAGGCACTGGCATATTCGGTGTCTGATGGGAGCCTGCTTTCTGGTTAATAACCAGCCATCTTTTTGTTGTGTCTCCTCATGGTGGAAGGGGTGAGGGAAGTTTCTGGAATCTCTTTTGTGAGGGCACTAATCCATTCATAAGGACTCCAGGTCATGACTTAATTACCTCCCAGGGCCCCACCTTCTAATATCATTATATTGGGATTATGTTGTAACATATAAATTTTAAAGGGCCATAAACATTCAACCTATAGCATTAATATTTTTTAAAAAACTTTTACTGTCTTATGACATTCTACAGTGGATGCTATTTTGATGATTCTTGAAAAACCTCATATTTCTTTGAGAATATCAATGTTCTACTGTATTTTCTATTTTATTTTATTTCTAAATCTTCTGTCAAGGCATCCCAAAAAAAGAGAGATGATAATGCTTACCCTATGGGGTATATTGAAGGGGCTTTTAAGATGCTGTCTTGAAAGTCTGTAGTATCTATACTGACCAAACAAATAAAAAAATAAACACAATCTAACAAGTAAATGTAAGATTGTATACATTTCTATATGTAATGGGATGCAGCATGGAAAATAAATTGACTGGTGCAAGAGGGGCTAATTCAGTATCCTGGAAAAAGGAGATGGTAGCTTTTCTGTGGCGTTGACAGTAGTGACTGAGAAAGACAGATCAAGGATGTACAACCAATATGCCTTTGTGATGAAATTTGGGACGACTTCAAGGCAAACTTCAGATCCTTAACTTACCATCTGTGTGAGCTGAGAGTATCTACACACTTATACTCTCTGGTTCTCTAACTTAGCACTCTCCAACCTTTTTGGCACCAGGGAGCAATTTCATGGAAGACGATTTTTCCACAGACAGAGGTGGGGTGGGGAATGGTTTTGGGATGATTCAAGCACATTACATTTATTCTGCAGTCAAACCTCTCTGCTAATGACAATCTGTATTTGCAGCCACTCCCCAGCGCTAGCATCACCACTTCAGCTCCACCTCAGAGCATCAGGCATTAGATTCTCATAAGGAGGGCACAACCTAGATCTCTCGGATGATGCTGCTGCTGATCTGACAGGAGGTGGAGCTTATGTGGTGATGGTGATGTGAGCAATGGGGAGCAGCCGTAAATACAGAGGAAGCTTCGCTCACTCACCTGCTGCGCACCTCCTGCTGTTAGGGCTGGTTCCTAACAGGCCACTGACCAGTACTGGGGTTGGAGATGGCAGATCTAACTCATTTGGAAAATGATAATAATTTATGATATTTCATAGGGATATTATCAGATAACAAAATCCCCCATTAAGTGGCAAAACAATCATTTGGGACTCCTACATCTAGAGTACACACCATTCCCAAAAAAATATTATTGAGGCTAATATATTCTCTGACCCTGTGCATAAAAAGACAGGGGCAGAAATAATATTTCTAGCCAATCCACACTCCTTGATCACATTTAATTTCACAAAACTTACTTTTAATAAGCATTATTTCGATTAATAAATTATCTGGTGTTAATATGAGATAGAGATGGCCAAAGCACTTTTGACTAACGTCTTTCTAACATTGTGGGTTACTAACTAGAATATTGAAATATTAACTAGCTGCCATAACAAAATTATGACATAAAAATTAACGCACACATCACATTCTATGTAAACTATTTTAATTACATTACAGATCATACATGAATTATTTATCGGCCTAGTCTTCCTGAATATTATAAGTTGACTCTGTGGGAGAAAAATTGGGATGGGTTGAGTACACCTAAAATTCAGAATTCATTTTCTTTAAGTGATGACTACGTCAACTGATATCCCTAGTTGGGTAACAAATCCTACAACGTATGATTTTCCCTGAAGAGCTAAACAGCAGAAAAAAGTGATTCATTTCAGTTAATGACTTGCTTTTTATTTTTCTTTTCTTTTTCCTCTTTTTAGAAAAAAAAGTAAGTAAATCATTTCATCCTTCTTGGTGCCATTATTATTTTGTCAGGAAGACAGATCTTCCAAATTTTAGGAAACTACAAATCCAAGTCTTACATGTTCTCATTTTCTTTGTCTCTGTCTTCAGCAGCCTTTCCTTCACCACTAAACATTCATTGTGCCTCTACCCTGCCCCCACCACCTTTTGTTCTTTAGAAGACATTCATTAACATTTGCTAATGTATGCTAATGAGCCATCATTAGCATCTCTGATGTGAACAAAAGCAGTGCTACAAAGGAAGGGTAGAGATGTGTACAGAGTTCAGCCAGCCTTTTATGCTTCTTTGTGCTTTAGGAACAATCCTCTGTTTCAGTTGTTTCACAATTCTTTAGCGTTTTTTGTTTGTTTCATTTCGTTTGTTTATGCATGTATCTTGACAACCATTCTCCTTCATGAGTTGGAATATTGCAGAAATGCTACAGAGGACAGAAAGATTCCTTTTTGTTCTAAATAATCCAAGGATATAAGCGTAGCTCCTAAGGGTTTATAACACACATTTATATTTTCATCTGGTTGTTATTTTGGTATCCTATTACTATAAAAGATTTTAACCACAGAAACTCACACAAGAGAATGTATTTTCATTTCACCACACTTATTTACAGTGATTGCCCTTTATGGCGATAATTGCAGTATGAGAGCACACACCCTGAATGTATATTATGACAGCATGATTAAATAAAAAAAAGTTCCCTCCCCCCAAATAATCTAAATGCAAAGAAAATGCAAGTCTCACCACTCACTTATTTTGTAACTACAGAGAGTTCTAAAGTGCCTTTATAAATAGCTATTTATTTATTGAATATGTATAGTTTTTTAAAAAAGCCAACCCTCCAAACCCTATAGAGTAAGAGCTGTTTTTGTTCTTTCTGTAGACCAATGGTGTTGTGAAATACCTAATTGCAGTTTCTCACAAATATTCCAGCCTGTAATTCGCCATTTAAAGGACTATGCTTCAGCGTCTCATATTTGTTCTTCCAGTGCAGGGGTGGCAGAATTTGGAAACATACCAGCTACCCACTTTGCTCAGCCTGTGTTTAATTATAATTTCATGTATGATAAAAGCAGAAGAACAAAATGCAAGAAAATTTGATGTGCATCTCCTTTCCCTCCTTCTTAAGTATATAAAAAAAAATATTTATTTCTATTGTAAAAGGAGAGAATGGGGATCTTTATTTTGTGTGGATTTTCTTTTTGTTTCCTTTCTGTTCAGCTCAGAGTTAGTCATCCTCTCTGTGACCTCACAGTAAAATATAATTCTCCACAGACTTCATCTTGTTCCATTTGTCAACTACAGTATTTTATATTGTGCTTTTAATAAAACAGACATCAGTAGCTATTTATTCCCTACTTCTTGGGGGCCCTAGAGCCTCAAAAATGAGTATAATCTAGAAGAAAAAACACTGGAGGATGACAGCTATTGTAACAGTTGTAATTTTTGCCTGTCCCCTTCTTTTGGGTGGGTGAGTCTTACCAAAAGCCAAAATTATTATTCTCTTTGCAATTTTAAAACCACAGAGATTGAAAATAACTATTTAGTTTCTCCAAGAAATTATAATGTTTGAAAATATGACCAGCTTTTTGGGGCATGTATTATGCAAGTTTCCATTAGGATGTTTTGGAACACGTGTGCCTCCTTGTTTTCTCAACAACTGTTTTTAAGGATGATAAGAAAGATTGTAGCACATGCAGAAGGAATATCAGCCTAGGTCTGTCAAATTGAATCTTTCCCCCAGATACTTTGATGGTTTTTTAGTATCATGATCTCATTCTGTGTTTCCTATTCCTAATATCTTTTTTAAATGTCTTATAGTTTACAGGTCGATTAAAGTATTCGATTGACATAAGAACTAAATAATTCTTCTCTTCATGTAATGGCTTCTGAAATATCATGCTTTCTTCTGTCATTTGAAGGGCTTGGGATTGTTGTAAACAAATGCTATGAGCATCTTCTTGTTCTTACTTAAAAGTAGCAAAAAGAAAATAGGTGCTTAGTTAACTGGAGTCAGATTTAATGTCTTGAGTGGGTGTTATTCTAGAGTAAAAAGAATTGCACCCCATTATTTTTATTCAATTTTGTAGACAGTGGCTTCCGTTCCCTACTTCACGTCCACTATCTGTGTTCATCATAAATGAATGGTAGCAGAGAGGTGGGTCATTCTCTGCATGCAGATGATTACCTGAATGTGGTTTGGTAACTCAGTCTGGCATCTAAGTGGCTCACTGTTAGATAACTCTTTAGTCTTCTTTATAGTTAACTTTACTCATTCCTTTTGAAATTTGGATTGATTTATTTTTTAGAAAAGCAGAAAATCTAAATATTGTTCTTGGCTAAAGCTTGTACACACACACACACACACACATATGTATGCATATATATAATTTTCTCCATATTATAATCCGTATCACCATCATCATTAAAATTACTATAATCAAAGCTTAACAATGTGAGGGGCCACTGGATGGCTTCAGACGTGGAATTTTCAGAGCATAAAATCACACAGGGACTATTCATAAGGATGCTGAATTTTAAAGAGATTTTAATTTTTAAATCATAGCTTATTTTTTAGTTTCACTGATCTGTTTTCTCTCTTGTCTCTTTTTCCCTCTCTTGCCCTCCAGAGGAGAGACTTCATATTTTTATTAAGGGTCTCATAATTCTCCTTCCTTATAGAATATGACAAATTTTTCTTTGGAACACACCATCTTTTTTTTTTTTTAAAATACCTTTATTCACATTTTCTAGATCCTCACCTTCACCTTCTTGTTAAAGCAAAATGTTGACAGTAGAGATAAACTGAAGGTGGTCTGATTTTTGTTAACCTGAGGTTACACATATATTTAATGCAATATATTCAATAGAAAATATTTATTTATAACATATAGCAAAGACAAAAATGCAAATTTTTGCTCTTTATATTTAGCATTATATTTATTCTTTTCTTTTATCATTTACTATAATTCTCATCCCATTTTTATTCTTTCACTTTCCTTTCTTTGCTATACCCTTCTCTTGCTCTCCTTACTCCTTCCATTCCTCTTTGTCTTTCTTTTCTTCTCCCATTTCCCATCCTTTAGTTTCAGACTTTTGAATTGGTACACAGTGGACCCAAATATAAGCAAGGGAATATGTTAGTAAGTTGCTCAGTCTTTTAACAAAGTTTCAGTCAGAGAAGCACAGCTCAGGAACAAAAACAAAAGAACTATGAAATTAAGGAATTAATAATCTAACTTGTGTTGTCTGCATAACATTATGGGGGGTTCATTTTATAATCTGCATCATCGATTTCTCATTCTCATTGGATCTTTCCTATCAGCATAGAAGAACATTCTAACTAGCAAAACTAGCATTCTATTCCTCATTGCCCATTCTCTCTTGAGGCTACACAAATTCAGGCTTTTGTCTACAGACTTCATCAAATCTATGCCTGCCAACATTATCATTCATCTCCATAGTGTCAATTCCAGAGGTCCATTTTCAGCCATCACCTTACTTCACTTAGCAGCCTATGACACATCTCTTTGATGCACACCGCTAGCCTTCTACAATCTCTTATGTTCCTTCTACTTAACTGATTGTTCATTCTGTCTCTTTGGTTGGTTTTTCTCCCTGTCCTCTCAATTTTGGAGTTTCCTTTTTCTGTTTTGTTTATGCTCATTTCCTTGGTGATCTCACCTGGTCTTACGGCTTTAAATGCCATCTATATGCTAATAATTCCCAAATATATATTTCTAGCCCAGACCTTTCTTCTGAACTCCAGCCTCTAATTAACATCATGCTTGAATCTCTAATAGGCATCTGAAATCCACCACATCAAATTAAACTCCTGATTTTCAGTACCTCCCACCTAAGCTATTTTCCCTATAGTCTCCTATCTTCATTTTTCGCAATTCCATCCTTCCATTTACCCAGGCCAAAAACCTTCAAGTTCTCCTTTGATTATTCTCTTTTTTTCACATCCCACATCACACCTGACAAGGGTGACATGGGTTCATTAGCTAAGATTTGGAAATGTGCTTGTCATGCCATAATTAACATCCTTTTCAAGGAAGTTTGGTCTGAATTAAAAGACACCCCATTTGCATGAGAGGGGCTGATTTCCTCACACACAGAAAGGAATCCTGAGAAGAAACACACAAAAAAATCCTGGTAAACATATCTAATAGATTGCTTAATAGCGTAAGTAAACACGCTAAGATACTCATATCTAATCTCAAACCTTACTGTTAGAAAGTCATTCTTTTCCATCAAATAGCAAGACCCGTTAAAGGCAGTGGTATTTTCTTTTACAATCTACAAACTCTTATCCCAGAGCATTTGCTCTGTATACCTTTGTGAGCACACAATCAATGCTATTTGAATAAATGAATTTTCAATTACCAAAGTAATAACTCGATGTTACAGACATTGCTTCAAGAGCAAAATGTGAGTCAGAGGCACAGGCGATACCATTCGACTTTTCTGGCCACTTGGCTATTGTGTGATCCTGAAGAGCCATAAACCACTTCCAGCACTAGATTAAAAAAGAAACAACATCCACTTTTCTGAACCACTCCAATGCCTCTGAAATGGGACATTTTGCTGTTGTTTCTTTTTGCTGTTCTAAATTACTGAGTCTATTTGCATGAAATGAAGATCTGGGTTGCCTAGGAGTTCATCTGCTCCCACTGCATATTCCTCTCTTAAATACGCACACTTCAGTGCTGTTTTGCTTGCTGCCTCCAACATTTTGACAGACTTCCCCTCCTCTTCTTTCACTATCCTCCCATCACTCCCCAGGAGAGAAGTTTATTTTTAAAATGCATGATCAATAGGCACTGGGAAGCAGCCAGAGCGTGAGGGCTCATATGATTGGGAATAAGCTACTAGGGATTGCTGAGAGAAGCAATGGCAACAGGCCATCTCAAAAATTGAGAAAGGAAAGACAGTCTGTAGTTCTCATTCAAGTATTCTGAGTTATTCCTTTGCACAGGCTTTTGTCTTTGAGGGGGTTCTTAGCTTGGTTCCTTAGCATTGCCTTGCGTTAAAGGAGACACAGATCAGTGCTGATAATTACTTTTCGGGCCAAATAATATCACATTAAAATCGAACTTGGTCTGGGGATAGTGATAGAGTCTTTAATCTCCTGGTCACCACGCTGCTGTACAGTTCTTGATGTTGATGATGCCTTTGCTGACGGTTTGAATCAAGATCAAAACAAATATTATCACAATGGCTATAAAAAATGACTGTACCATAGCCAAAGCAATGCTGTTGAGCAAAGAAGGGACCTAATGGCAGGTGGAGATGGTCACGCTCGACGAGCATCACGATTGGAAAGCCAACTCAAGAGGGGGGAATGGGCCATTTCTGCAGCACGCTTCATGGCATCCCTTAGAAATCACTGCTCTGTTTTAATTCTGTATTTGCCACTGCAGGGAATGTCTTCTCTTACGGATTTTCAGATTTTATTTAATGGTCATTTACAACTATCCTTTCTGTGCCAGAGAAGATGATCCGTGATACCAGTCCTGCTTTTTCTCTCCCCTGGTCATTAGAGAAAACTGAATTGTTGCTTATCTCCTTGGCTTAATTCTGATTCTGCTGTTTTTATCTAACATATGATCCTTCCTAAAGATTTGCTTCTATTTTTGTTCATTAAGTAGGTTTTCCTATTTTATTTAATTTACTTAATCACATTCTAGTGAACTGATCATTACGTATCAGAATAAGATATTGTGCAAATTTTTGTTTTAAATTTAATTTGACTATGCATGTTGCAAAATAGGCTGTGAGTGAGCATTTGCTGTTTGTCCTCAGCTGTTTCTGTGTTTTACATAACTGATAAGACCCTGCTCCAAGGCTAATCTTATATCATTAATATGCCTTCCTAGGGAATTCTTCTTTGACTAAAGAAGCTTAGTGGTGGCATTAATTGCAAATAAAATACCATGACCTATTGTAGAATGTGGAATATCTTCTTAGAAGTGTCTGGCTTCATTACTGCAAACTCTCAGTAGTGACATAAAGATCTTTGTTCTGTCTAGATCCAGTTACAACCAGCAACAGAAGGCATATGTCCACTCTGAACAAAAGAACATTTATTTTCACATTCCGTGGCTGATGTTGAGTGATAACATTTTTGCATATCCTAAAAATTTTTATGCAGATGCTGTTTAAAAGTGAAAATGCGGTTTTACAATAATCTGCTTTGTGAATGAAATTTACACTCTTGGTATGTGTTGCCTTTTCAATATGCCCGTCAAGTTCTGAATAATAACCCTCGACAGTGCGTGAGCAGAAACAAAACCAGAGATTGTTTCATCTGTTCACAGCGACATTGTTTGTCATCTTTGTTTTTTGGACATATGCCATTCCAATTTCAATAAAAATATAATAAAATTAATATTTTATAAATGAGTTTGGTTTTTAAGAAACGGTCTACTCTAATTTTAAGCTCAAGTGTCTAAACCTGTGATGAATGGACATTAGATTGACAAGGGCAAAAAATCTGCCAATTAATATATTTTTCTCATATTTCTGTGTCATTAAAAATTTTATAAAACCTTTATATGCTTTTATAAAAATGAAGCAAAATTGAAAACAACGTGCTGTAGAAATATAGGGTGAGGAATAAACAGAAGATGTGTTCTTTGTCTTGGAAAGAACTGTAAAATCACCTGTCTCCACTCTGTCAAGGGGAATCATATATTGGGAAATTTAGGCTATATCAATGATACCTATAAAGATAATTGAAATAGAAAATATCAGACTTTAAGGTTTTTTTCTAAAGACTTTCGGATGCTTGGTGAACTGGTTGAAATGAATTATTCTCAATTTTTAGGTAGTTAATTTGGCTATAATAACCTAATTGATTTGGACATGTGGCTATAGCTTTACTAACAATTCAATTTTTTGCAAAATGAAATGACCCCACAAACCCCAAGTCTACCTAATGTAATACCGAATTTATTGTGGTTGAAGTTATTTTGAATTGAGTTGATAGGCTTATAGCTGATATGTTCTGCAAATCCTTGAAGGCAATGAAACAGAAGAATCTTTACATAGTACTGTATGCTGTAGCGGTATATCTTTAATAAGTAATGATCATTTTGACATGTTTATTGAAAAACATTTTTATTAACTGCACAAAAACATGATGAGGAAAATAATAAAAGTAAAAATCAATTACTAACAATTGGTATAGCATTTAAATAATTGCTATACTTTTTTTTTCTTTCTTCAACAGTACAGATCCAAGTGGAGGAAAAAGAAGATGACACTGAGGAAAGCTCAAGTAAGTGGTGATGAGCCCATTTGGGATATGTTTCTTGTGAAATAGAAGTAAATTCAGGGAATTCATCCTCTTATCCTGTGGGCCTGAGCTACCACATGTGTAGATGTGTAGATAATTTCTGATGGTCTCGCAAAAGGGATCAATCCAGCAAATAGAATCCCCATTCTAGCTTCTATTCAGTTGGCACATATACACACGCGCCGTTGATCAGTTGCCCATCATCAAGTATATGGTGGTCCAGGAAATTTTGCTTTTTAATTTTTCTCCTACTTCACCCCCAAAACCCTTTGACTCTAAAAGCTTTTCTCTAAGACTGAGTCTATATAACAGGACAGATTGACTATTTTTACTGAACTAACCAGGTGATTCAATGACAATGAATAAATGTGTTCTTTTGTAGCAAATTCATGGGTATTTTGTCCAAATTGCTCTGTTGCTTTTCCTTTGTGTAGACTCAGCTCAAGAGACTGCATTTTGCCCTTTTTCTAGGCACCCAGAACATCAAGAACATGAGAAAGACCATTATATGACCAAAAGCTTTGATTTTACCAAAAATGAAAGAAAGAACAGCATCTAAAGAAGAGCTTCAGCTGGGTACTGTGGCACTGTAATCCCAGCACAGGGGGAGGCCAAGGTGGGAGAATTGCTTGACATCAGGAGTTAGAGACCAGCCTGGGCAACATAGTGAGACCCTGTCTCTACAAAAAATAAATTTTAAAAAAGAAATTAGCCAGGCATGGTTGATGCATGCCTATATTCTTAGCTGCTTGGGAGGCTGAGATGGGAGGCTCACTTGAGCCCAGGATTTCTAGGGTGCAGTGGGCTATGATCATGCCACTGCACTCCAGCCTGGATGACAGAGTGAGACCACATTTCAAAAAAAAAAAAGAAAAAGAAAAAGAAAGAAAGAGAAAAAGAGAACAAAGAGGAGTTCAATATAGGGACATTGATGCTATCAATTTCATACCCTGATCACAATGTGGCAGCAAATGAATGTTCACAATGCCGGTTGTTTTCACTAATTTGATGCCTCCTAAATGGAAACAACCCAGAGTCTCACACAGATCATGAGTTTCACGACTTGAATAGTGAATTGAATCCCTTCCAAAAGATAGGATTTGTACAGAAATATGCATTTAGTAGGCAACCATAAAATGTTCATTTTTTTAGAATTTGAATATTTGGAAACTAGATAAAGACTAAAGACTGCTTTTTGTTTCTAAATGGTAATAGCTAAATTTAATGACACACATTTCATCCATGGTAAAACTATGTGAGTTTAATAGTTTAGATTGTTTTTATTGACTTCAAACTAATTTATTTCCGATTCTCCCTCTGTTCCTGCCCACCCCACATCCCCATCATACATCTATAATTACTCTTATAAAGAATTTTAAGAGCTACTTTAAAAATTTAATTCCACTATGGTTGAAATAATGCTTTGTATGATGCCAACTCTTTTAAATGTATTGACACTTGTTTTAATGGCCCAGAATATAATTTATTCTGCTGAATAGTTGATGTGCACTAAATGTGCTATTGTTATGTAGAGTGTTCTATAAATGTTAATTAAGTTAAGTTGGTTAATAGTGTTAGGTCTTCAATATCTTTAATTTTTTATTATGATAAGACCACTTCACATGAGATCTATTGTCAATAAATTTTGAGTGTATTAATACAACACAGTACTGTTAACTATAGATACAATGTTTAGAGCAGATCTCTAGAACTTATTCTTCTTGAATAATTGTAACTTTATATTCATTGAATAAAAACTCCCCATTTTTCTCTTCCCTTGGCCCCTAGTAACCACCATTCTACTCTCTCTTTTCTATGAGTTTAACTAGTTTAGATATCTCATAAACTTGGAATCATGAAGTATCTGTTCTTCTGTGAGTGACCTATTTCTCTTAGAACAGTGTCCTCAAAGTTCATCCATATTGTCCATATATGGCAGGATTTCCCGCATTTTAAAAGCTAAATAATATCCCATTTTATGTGTATACCACATTTTCTTTATCCATTAATCTACTGATGAACATTAAGGTTGTTCCCACATCTTGGCTTTTGTGAATGAACATGGAGTAAAAATATTTCTTCATGATCCTGATTTCAATTCTTTTAGATAAATACCTGAGAATCAGACCGCTAAATCATATGGTGGTTCTATTTTCAATTTTTTGAGGAACTTCCATGCTGTTTTCTATGGCAGTTGCACTATTTTACATTCCCACCAATATTGTACAAGGGTCCCAATTTCTCCACATCCTTGCCAACACTTGTTGCATTTTGTATTTTTGACAGTAGCCATCCTAACAGGCATGAGTGGATAATCTCATTTTGGTTTTGATTTGCATTTCCCTATTGATTAATGATGTCAAGAATCTTTTCATATACTTTTTGGCTATTTGTACATCTTCTTTGGAGAAATGTCTATTCAAGTCCTTTGCCCATTTTTTAAATTGAGTTATTATTATTATTTTGCTTTTGAGTTGTAGAAGTTTCTTATATATATTAGATATGAACTCCTTATCAAATATATGGTTTGCAAATATTTACTGTCATTCTATAGGTTGCCTTTTCACTCTGATTGTTTCCTTTGTTGTGTAGAAATGTTTTCGTTTGATGAGGTCCCACCTATCTATTTTTGCTTTTGTTGCCTGTATTTTTGGTGTCATATTTGAGAAATCATTACCAAGACCAGTATCATGAAGCTCTTTCTTTACGTTTTCTCCTAGTTCTACAGTTTCAGGTCTTACATATAAGCCTTTAATTCATTTTGAGTTGATTTTTGTGTATGGTTTAAAATAAGGGTCCAAATTATTTTTTTTTTGCTTATAGATATCCAGTTTTCCCAACACTGTTTTTTGAAGAGACTATTCTTTCCCCATTGTGTATTCTTGGCAACCTTATAAAAGATCAGTTAACTGCATAAATGAGCTCTTCGTTCTGTTCCATTGGTCCATATTATTTTTATGCCAGTACCATATTGTTTTAATTACTATAGATTTGTGAAATATTTTGAAATCAGGTAGTATAATGTCACCAGCTTTGTTCTTCTCTCTTAAGATTGTTTTGGCTATTTGGAATCTTTTGTTGTTTCATATGACTTTTGGGATTTTTTTTTTTTTTTATTTCTGTAAGAAAATGCCACTGGGATTTTGATACGGATTGCTTTGCATCTGTAGATTGCTTTGAATAGTATGGACATTTTAATTATATTAAGTCTTCTAATCCATGAATATAGTATGTATTTCCATTTATTCGTGTCTTCTTTATTTTATCAATGTCTTATGGTTTTCAGTGTAGAAGGGTTTCATCTCCTGGATTAAGTCTATTCCTACATATTTTATTCTTTTACATGCTGTTATAAAGTGAATTGTTTTCTTAATTTCCTTTTCTGATAATTCATTGTTAGTGTATAGAAATGCAACTGATTTTTCTATGTTGATTTTGTATTCTGCAATTTTACTGAATTCACTGATTTGTTCTAATAGACTTTTGTGGAATCTTTAGGGTTGTCTACATATAAGATCATGTCATCTGCAAACAGATATTTTGCATTCTCCTTTCAGATTTAAATGCCTTTTTTTTTTCTTTTTCTTGCCTAATTTTTCTGGCTAGGACTTCCAGTACTATATTGAATAGAAGTGGCCAAAAGTGAGCATCCTTGCTTTTTTCCTGATGTTAGAGAAAGAGTTTTCAATTTTTCACTGTTGAGTATAATATTAGTTCTGGGCTTTTTTTATATAGTCTTTATTATGTTGAGGTCATTTCCTTCTATTTCTAGTTCATTGAAAGTTTTTGTATGAAAGGATGTTCAATTTTGTCATATGCTATTTCTGTATCTATTGAGATGATTGTGTGATTTTTATCCATTGTTCTGTTAATGTGGTCTATCGTATTATTTGATTTTTTAATGTTGAACCACACTTGCATCCCAGGGATAAATCTCACCTGGTCATGGTGTATGATCCTTTTAATATGTTGAATTTGGTTTGCTAGTATTTTGTTGAGAAATTTTGCATGTAAATTCATCAGAATATATTGACTAGCAGTTTTCTTTTTTTATGATGCCTTTGTCTGGCTTTGGTATCAGGATGATGCTGGTCTCATATAATGACTTTGGAAGTGTTCCTTTCTTTTCAATTTTATTGAAGAGTTTGAGAAAGATTGGGAGTAATTCTTCTTTAAATATTTGGTAGAATTCACTAGTAAAGACATCAGTTCCTGGACTTGTTGGGAAGTTTTTGATTATTGATTTACTCTTCTTACTAGTTATAGGTTTGTTCAGATTTTTTGTTTTCTCATGATTCATTCTTGGTAAATGGTATGTTTCTACGAATTTGTCCATTTCTTCTAGGTTATCCAATTTGCTGTTATTTAATTGTTCATACTAGTCTCATATGAACGTTTTAATTCTGTGACATAAGTTATTATGTCTCTTTCATTTCCCATTGTATTTATTTGTATTTTCTCTCTTTTTTCTTAGTCTGGATAAAGTTTTGACAATTTCATCAATGTTTAGAAAACCAACTCTTAGTTTTATTAATTTTTCTATTGTGTTTCTAGTTATTATTTTATTTATTTCTGCTCTAATCTTTGTTATTTCTCTTCTGCTAACTTAGGGCTTAGTTTGTTCTTCTTTTTCTAGTTTTTTGAGGTGTAAAGTTAGGTGGTTTATTTGACAGTTTTCTTCTTCTATAATATAGGTATTTTCACTATAAATTTCCCTCTTAGTCCTGTTTTGCTGCATCACGTAAGTTTTAGTATGTTGTGTATTTATTTTCATTTCTCTCAAAATATTTTCTAATTTCCCTTTTGATTTCTTCTTTGACTTATATAGTGTTTAAGAATGTATTGTTTAATTTTTAGGTATTTGTGAGTTTTCCAGTTTTCCTTCAGCTATTGATTTCTAGTTTCATTCCATTGTGGTCACAAAAGACACCTCTCCCAGGCTTCATGTACCAGCCTTTAGCAGGAAAAGATTCTCCCTAATCTGTCAGGCTAGGGATTCTTGGGTCTCTCAAAACTTCCCTGTGTATGCATCTTCTCTGAACTGCTGTGTGTAAATTCTTCTCAGTTAGAGGGATCTGACAGTTTTCCTTCTTTTTTTTTCCCCAAGATTTCATAGTATCTTCCTTCCTTTGGTGTCTATCTGCAGTAACACATGTCTTCTGGGGCAGCGGTATGTCCTGAGCACTCTCTCTCTCTCTCTTTTTGTTGGTTCTCAGTGGTTCCAGGCATCAAAAGTATGCTGGGTCCTGCTCATGCTCTGAGACTGGCCATTTCCGTAGGCATCTTCCTGAAAAGTCTGAACGTTGGGCATATATTTTAGTCTTCTTTTTCCCTTTCCAGGGATAAGTCAGGGGCTGGAAGTCTTACAAATCATGTGCTGAGCTTGGGGGAGGGGAACTGGTGACTGAGTGCAACCTAGTGCAAACCCTCACCTTTGCTCCTTATAGTCCTGAGGCATCTAGAATATGCTGGATCCCATTGGCTCTTCGGTAGACAGGTAAGACAGAAGCCAGTTTCTCAAAACAGCTCCTCCAAGTGTTGAAATGTTGGAGGTACTGTCCAACTCTTTTCTTCTTCCAGGGAGAAGTTTAGATTTGGGGTTTATCATCTTCTTACTCTGTGCTAAGATAGGGGAGCAGCTACTGTGAGTGGTAGCATATTTTCCAAACTGCTCCCTTTGCTTTCCTTAGCTCCCAGCCAGGGATATTTCCTGTCAGTACTCAGATTCTGGAGAGAGAGAAACCAGTCCCTTAGGCAACTCTCAGAAAAATCAGAATGGTGGACATATGGGATGGGGAACCTGCAGCCTTGTGGCTACATGTGGTCTGTATCCTTGAGTGCAGCCTTTGACTGAATTCAAATTTTATAGAACAAATCCTTTTAATTCGAAGTCTCCAGTCCTTTCCTTCGGGGAAAACTGGGGGAAAACTGGGCGCCGATAGTTTCCTCCGAATTGTATGGTGCTGTCAGGGTGAGAGATTATGATGAGAGCGGATCTCAGGTTTTCCTACCAGCTATCTTGCTGATTTTGTGCTTACCCAGGGTGCAGGCACCTTTCAATTGGTTTCTGGATTTCTCACAAAGAGAATTTGTCTCCATATTGTTGTTGAATCTTTGTGTTTCTGGAGGGAAAAAGGGTTCAGGGCTTCCTGTTCTTCCATCTTGCTGAAGTCATCCCAGTAGTTTAATCTTAATACAAAAAGTACTGAAATCAGAGTACCCAGTAGCTGCTTGAGGTTTTATTGGGTGAAATTGTTTCTCATCCCCTGTCAGACTCTTGTCCTTTCTGTAATTAGTAACTAATATGACTAATAAAAGCTGGGTAAATTTGCAGAATGTTCAAATAACATGCCACTTTTGCCACAATATTTAACAAGCAGAAAGTCATTTTGAGTTTGAATGAAAGAGTATATATAGTTTTCAAAGCCCAGTTAGAAAAATTATTCCTGTTTATCTGTTATTTAGTAATATAGATAATATTTAGATCTTATACCTGAAATATCAGTTAAAAAGTTTTGATATAGCCGGGCGTGGTGGCTCATGCTTATAATTCTAGCACTATGGGAGGCTGAGGCGGGAGGATCGCTTGAGCTCAGGAGTTCCAGAACAGCCTGAGCAAGAGCGAGACCCCGTCTCTACTAAAAATAGAAAAAAGTTACCCAGGCATGGTAGCAGCTCCTGCCTGTAATCCCAGCTACTCAGGAGGCTGCGGCAGGAGGATCTCTTGAGCCCAGGAGTTTGAGG
>CAUYSK010062279.1:0-31448 GCA_963575035.1 Avahi laniger | reverse complement strand
GTGGTTTACTTCCCAACCTGATTCTGGTATAGCATCACATAAAAGATAGAAGACCCCAATTTTAACTCAAACATTTCTTTCCGCTGATTCCTACTCTTCTGGACAAAACCTAACTCTTTTGGCCAATTGTTTGCTGTGATTTTTAAGAACTACAAGCCAGAAAGGAGTGTCAGGATTGGACTGGTGTAAGGCCACCCATAGAACTGTCTTGCATATTGCAATATGTGTTTTTAAATATATTTGTTTATATATAATTGATAATATTTTATAGAATATTTATGTACAACCATTTATATAAAACTGTATACTTACTATAGAGTATGCATATCACTTCTATAGACACTGATTACAATTTAAAATGTTGTTAAAAATGCTCACTCCTCAATTGTGTAAAATAATGCCAAGTTTATCCCTTTCTTGGCAAAACTTTTATTTAAAACTTAGGCAAAGTGGTAAGCAAAATATTTTTCAAATGTAATTTTAATTCATATTTTTAAGTTATCAATGAGTTTGGACCTCTTTTCCTGTTTGTTGGTGATTTGTATTTCTTTTATCTGTGTTACTGATTCTAATTCTTTATCTATTTTTAATGATTTCTTGTTTATTGTTCCCACATGTAATTATAAAGGGGCAGAAAGAGAATGTCTAAATCATTCTTTATAGGAATAGGCTAGAAGTGCACTGCATTTAAAAGAGCAACCTACTTCATGATATATTAAGGTCTTAAACATCACCAATAAGAGAGACATGTGTGATGGTCATTTGTCACTGCACAGAAAATAATTTTGTTGAGTAAATGATATGCACTTGAATGCCACATCTTCTTTTTAGTGAAATATTAAGACAAAAGGAGGACTAACACACACTATTGGGCAATTGCTAAGTGCTATACTTATTATATGCCTTATCTCGTTGAATCTTCTCAGTAATTTTATTATTCACAGCATTTTACAGATGCATTATCAGAGGTACAGAGAGGCTTATTATGTTTCTCAAATTCAACATTTTTAGTGATAGCTTTGAGCTTACATTCTAGGCTATGCCCAAGTTCATATTCTTTTCACTATGTCTTGATGACTCCTGCTTTTTAAATAAACAAATTATAACAATTCTAAGATGCAATTTCCTTATGCCATATAACGTTATGGAACCTGCTTAAAGGACAGTTTGGTTTTTGACAAAAATGAAGCCCAATGTTCTCCCCAGGTAGCAAATGGCGGCCCAGTGAATGCTGCATGTAACAGTGTTACTGTAGCTCAAAAAGAAGGATCTCAGCAATGGTAGATCTCTAGTGAGCTTTAGGGAAAGGACAGGGGTTGGATATATAAAAGAGGAGGCAGAATGCCCTAGGTGGGACTTTTTGTTTAGGCAAATATAAGGTGGATGTTACATTATCATGGTTCCAGGTATGGACAATGGCGCTTTCCAGCTGGTCATGGCTGAAAAAGTCATGGATAAAAAGATCATTTTTTTTCTTGGTTTTTCTTTAGGCAAATGAAAGATATTATTTGTTTAAACATGTAGAAGTGACATTTACCTAGTTCCCAGAATAATTTTCTAGGTGGTAATATTAAATATTACAAGCAGAGGGGATATTAGAACAAATACCGTTTCATGTAGTATCCAAATGGATGAAGAGATACAAAAATTTATTGTTTTTTAAAAAATTTTAAATTTTTTTTAATTTCCATATATTCAAGGGGTACAAATGTTTAGGTTGCATATGTTGCCCTTGCCCTTTCCGAGTCAGTAGTTCTACTGCTTTTTAAAAATCATATATGTATGTGAAGGAAAAATTAAGTTTTTTGAGGGAAAGATGGCAGAAAAAAAATTACACAAAAGCAAATTGAGGACAATACAACCAAGGTTGTTTTCGCTAGTCATGAGAGGTGTATATAGAGAAAAGATTATTTCACAAAGATAAGGAAATGGCATTAGTGTTTTCTGATATTGAGTTATCAAAACCTATTTAGTTTTTATGGCTAGATAAAGTTTCTGACCTTACAGGAGACTTCAAAGACAGATAAGTGGGTAGATAAAACATCCAAGCAGAATTTAATTAAAGCTGTAATGAACACTGGTTTTGTGTTATCTAGATAAATTTCTAGTCTCTAGCAGTTTGTGTAATGCCGGCAGATTTCACTATAGTCAAGTTCTTACATTTGGCTGTGAGATATTTGCTGATGGTGTGCCCAGGGAACAAAGGAAACATTTGGTTTCATATAGATGTGAAAGACTTTTCCTTATTTGACACCATAGTTGTGGAAACTTATCAGAGACAAGGTTGAGAGAGTTATAAAGACTAATGATCATTAGATAGTAGTAACTTAATAATTATTATAATTTATTGAACGTTTATTATATGCCAAGGATGTTATATTAACTAACTCATTTCCCCTTCATAATAATCCTATGAAGTAGGTAAAGACTATTATTAACTCCATTTTATAAATGAGGAAACTGAGGTTATACAACCAGTATGTGACAGAGTTGAGATTCTAACCCAAGTTTGGACAACTTGGTAATGTGAGCACTTAACTACTCTACTATACTCATTAACTCTATGGTAGACATCATTTAGTTTAATTTGGTAGGCAGCAGTGGAGTAGAGGACAGAATACTGGAGAGTCAGAAGACCTGTATTTGAATTGTAGTTTTGCTACTTATTAATATTTGCTGTGTGAACATTAGCAAATTATCTTCCCTGAATGTTCATTTTCTCAAATTGTCAAACGCAGACAATAAAACCAGTCTCATTATAGGATACTAGAAGTAACATGTAAGAATGTTTGACACGGTGTCTGGTACAAGCTTTGTATTCAAACAGGAGAAAGAGAAATAAAGAACAGAAAGTGGAAAGGAAGATTTTATACACTGTAATTACAGCTTAAAGTCATGTGAACCAACTATTAATACAAACCTCTCTGAATTATTTATCCTTATTTTAAAACGCTATGTCTCTCTCTTCTAGAATGTGGGAACTAGAATAGGATTTGGAATTAAACAAATAAGCAAACATAGAAGGTTTCATCCTAGTTTACCTTATTTTTAATGGCATTCGTGTGAATGTTGGTTCACCTTTCTAAGCCTTCCTTTCCTGTTTTTTAAACATTGTATAATGGTAACCTTTTCACTTTCTTTTGTGAGAATTACATACCATAATTGTTGTGAAAACACTTTATAGCCTGTGATCTACTTTTTATTAAAAACGGAAGCTGTTTGACGGTAAGTACAAGATTTTCCATCTTCTGTGAATATTCAGTCTCATTTTCCGATATTGTGGATATTGAATGAGAGATCAGTCTACTTTGACAGTAATCTCAAGTATTGAGGGCAAAACTTTATATTTTCTCTTTTCAGAGACTAGACGTTGTCTAGGTAGTGGTTGTTAAAGTAAATGATGATAAATGGATGCAATCAGGTCAACCTTCCACTGTAGTATTTTAAATGGTCAAGAGCATATTTGTACAGCAATTACCCTATTTATCCAAGTAAAATCACTCTGAGTAAAGTCAGAAGGTGTCACAACACCACAAAATTGTCACATTAAAGCAAAATGGAACTTTGTACATCTCTTTATATTTTACTTTTTTCATTAAGGGACATGTTGACAATAATGCCATTTATTTGCTTGCATAGACCTATAAAGGCCAATGAATGATTCCAAATACACATTATTTTCTTTATCAGAAAGATGCAGCTGTATGAATATGATAAGGCAGCTTGGTAGAATTTGCTATGCCCTGAATCCAATAGAAGTTTAAGAGTTGCTATATCCAACTAAATATTTTAGAGGTAATAGTATTTTTATTTACCACCAAATATTTACTTACATATACAACTGATGATTGATTCATGATTCATTCAACTATTTATTTATTCTCTACAAAAATGTTTATTGGCGACCTACTTATGCAATAGATTCTGAGGCTAGAGATAGAGGTGCACACTGTCTGGGGAATGGACATGCTTATAGCTGTGTTTCAGGAGGGGCAATGGCAATATATATAACCTAAACATTTGTACCCCTGTAATATTCTGAAATAATAAAAAAAACTCTTTAGTTGAAAAATTAAAAAAAAGGATTTAAAACATCAATTATTTTAGGGAACACACTCTGATAGGAGTGACCAAATACATGTAAAAATAGGATGCAAATGCAATAGTGGGACTTGCTATAGTATATGGCAGAAATAGTACAAATGAGAAATGATTCCATTTGAATATTTGAAGGGATTCTTCAGTGAGAATGAAACAATTGAGCCATGGTTTGCAAAATGAGTAGGAAAATATCAGAAGGAATGAGGCTGGAGCGGGAAGAGACCAGTGGAGACAGAGTGGACAGCAAGAAGAGAGCCAGGGAGTAGCATGCAACCTGGTCACGATGCCATATCTTTAAGCTGGGAAGTCATTGAAAGTCTGGGGGAAGAAGAGTGCCATGATCACAAGCTGATTGACAAAGGCAAATACAGCTATACTATGGAAAAATGATTACAGTGAGGAGAGAGCAAAGGAAGAGAAACCAAGTAGGTTATTACAATATTTTAGGCCAGTGGAAACAGAAGCTATGAATCCAGGCAGGGACTGGTAATAGAGATATAGCAAAGTGGAATCTATGGGATTTGATATCAGATAGTAGAGTGATGCAAGAGAGAGATGGAGAGAGAGAATAATCTACTTTAAGCTATGAATCTTGGTGATTGAGGAGATAGTAGTGGTATTAGAATAGTTCTACAAGAAGAGCAGGGAGAAAGTAAAGATAAGTTCCCTTTTAGCTAATGCATTTAGAATACACGTAGGTAGTCATGATTTTACTGTTGCCAGAGATATTACACAGCTTCACTGTGAGGCCAAAGTTTCCTACCTCCTGCATCCAAGCAGCCAATATCTTTGGAAACTGGTCCGTGAATTTTAGGGAAATCCAGATGCTATGCCAGTAGGAGCATATTGTAATAGGAATTTAAATTTTATCTTTAATTGACACACAATGGCAGCAAATAACATGATTTGCATTCTGGTGGCAAAGCCAAGCCAGTACTGATTTGGAGACAGTAGTTTGGGATCTCTATCTGGACACACAGTGTCTTTGCCCATACAAATGAGCACAAATGTAGCAGGCAATCTTTTGTGACTAATAATGCCTTCTTTCAGATTCTGAGCAGAGTGTATTTGCTTGTTCATTGTTTCTTTTCTGATTTTGGCATGGTATGTAGCATCAGAACTCCTATTCCAGCTTCAGAAGAATCATGGCAAAGTTAATCAAGTAGGCAATTTACATGCAAACTCACAAAATAAATCCAAACAGACAAACAAACAAACAAAAATAATGCTATCTGTGTACCAGGATAGGGAAAACTATTTTTTTTCCTCGCTTGAATGAATTGGCATTGTCTTCTCTTCTGTCGCTCTACTAAAAAACAACAATAACAACAGCAACAGCAAAAAACAAAACAAAGAAATAATATCTGAACAATGACATCTCCCAGTATATAATCATTTAATGCATATGCATTATTCACTAGACTGATAGTGACCACTATAATTAAAATATATAAAAACAATCTTTCTGCCACATAAGGAAAAGGCTACTGCCTTTCTTTCCTAGTGGACCCCATCTGGAATTACTGGTAACTCTCCCTGCAGATTCAGATTATCTTGCTCTTGAGCTGGTCCTGACCAGTGCAAAAAGTAATCATTCAGTTGCTTACCAGTCCCAAGCCCTTCTTATGGTAGACTATGCAATTAGTAATATTGTCCATATTTTTTATGTCAGGTTTCAAGGGACAAGATCAGAGCATCAAGAAAACTTAGTTTTCCCAAATCACTGATGAATTTCCCCATGCCCCACCTACTCCATGCAAATTACCTTTTGTCCTAGCATCTCTGCCTGGCTCAACTCAGGAGCATGCCTTGCCTTTCCTACATGTGTGTATCTGTGGTTTTGGGAACCAGAGCCAAGACCCTGCAGCTGCCTGTGCTTTGCCTCCAAAATCAACCCTGGCTTTCTCCCCACCATCTTCTTTGAATCTCCTCTCATTTGGCTTTGGGTCTTTACTGCTATTATTTGTCCCTTTATGTGGGATAATGATTTAATTTCAGTCATCCTTGGAAGTGGTGATTGTCTTGACTCTCATATTGCCTCTGAGGACTCCTCCTAGTCCTAGACATCACTTGGCAAGGTCTGCTAAGCCTGATTCTCTGATTTCCAGGAAGAAGGAGTAGTTACACAAGGCCCCCTCCCCTGAGCCCTAAAGTTTAGGAGCCTGTCTTCCTCATGAGGTCTCCCTCTTACAGCACCTTGAATCCTAGTCCCAAATCACTTCCCCCTCTCTCCCTAGTCCTTGTAATATATGCTTGATGCCCTATAAACAAGGCAATGCTACCCATTTGGCTCCCATTATCAGTCCTGACTTACTTTCTGTAATCACTTAATTAAATATACGGAAATGCCTGGACCTTGGAGTCAGAAACACATAAATTAAAATCCTGGAATTCTATCACGTATTTCATTACACATAACCTTGGAAACTATCTTCTCTGAGAGTCAGTTTTCTTATCTGTTAAATGGAAAAATAGTATTCCTAGACTAGAAAATTAGGGAGATCGCTTTTCTGGAAACATCATACCCTTTGCTGAATAAAATTATTAGGCTTATAGTTGGTTTGGTACCATATAGGCACAGTCTTATTTACCAATTATTTATGTATCTCCTCTTAAAACTAAAATAGCCAGCATCCTAGAATCACAGATTGGAAAGACCATTCCAACAGCATTAAGATTCAACACCAATTCAATATATGATTCCTAACTGTAACATCCCTGGCAGGTGTCCATCAGCCACCGTTTGAAAACTATCATCATGAAGAAATTCATTACTTGTAAGTTGGCTGATTCCATTGTTTGATGAGTTTGAACAATTTGGAAAGCTTTTTATATTGAGTCAAACTCTACTTTTCTGATTATAAAATGTTACTTATTTTTATTTATGTCATGATTATTAGTTTATTTTAAAAATTACTTTCCACTTAGTTTTCCATTTATTTTTGCTCCTTACGTGTGCATTAAACAGACCTAATTCAGAACTAGAGTTTCCTCCAGAAATCAAATTTGATTGGCTGTTGATTTGATATTTTTATTTATCAAATTAATAACTATTTGAATCATTCTTAGGAGAGTGGAAAAATCATCAAAAGTATGTTTTAAACATTCAATATCTAAAGCCATCTGCTATGCCCAGAAGAGACTGGATAGATGAACAGGACATGAGAATTATTATTTCATAAATGAATCCCAAAAGGGTAGACTTCCAATGAGGAAATCAGCTTCTCTGCTGATTCCTAATGGGACCTGGCAAGTGTGTTTTGGCATGATTGAGAGCTGAGGGTTTTTTTACGTGGTCATTCAACTTGTCAATCAAAATCTAACACAAATAGATGGCCCTATAAAGACACAAAAGGAAAGAGGACAGCACTAATAGAATCTTCAAACTCTGGAATGTTATATTAAGTAGAAATTAATTGAGTCTAAGGTTAATTAATATATACATAAGCTTTAAAAACAAATCTTGATCTCTGCTCTCTTGGCAGGGAGCTCAGTCCCACATATGCAGGCAAATCCATTGATGAGTAGCTCTGATTATAGTAAAGTTTTCTTTTGTTTAAATGCTATGTGGCTCTCTCTACTTTCTATCCTTTAGATCTAATTCTTCTTGTCAAGTCATTTATACATTCATTTGTGCATATTGTGTTTTTTCTTTGAAAAAAGTATTTCTTGGGTGCCTATTTTGTGCAAAGCTCCATCCTAAGCCTTAAGGATGCAATATTAAATAAAATAGTACTGATTTGTGCTGTAATGGGACTTAGAATGTATTGAATCAAATCAATAGTAATTGAAAAATTACATGATAAAGTTTCAAACTATAATAAGTGCTATGAAGTAAAACTGCAGGAGTTTTGTGAAGCATATATTAGGGAAAACTGACCAATGTTGTGGTAGCCAAAGTCATAGAGGTGGTGGTGGGGCACAAGACGCTTCCTGAGGAGGTGATCTTTAAATTGAAATCTGAAGAATAAGTCATTGTTAACTAAGCAAGAGTTGGGATTAGGAAAAGTGAATAGCCCTTCTGGACAGAGAATGGCAGATGAGAAGAGTTTAAATTGAGCAACACCTGGGCAAGATTAGGACAATTGTAATCAATCACCTTTCCCCCATGGCAGTGCACTGCTGCTCTCTTTTGAATCTTCTCAGTCTATGTATCTTTGTCTCCTTGAGCCTTTCTTCACATGTCATGAGCTCCAGACCTCTCACCCCTCTTTTTGTTTCTCCTTGGCCATGCTCCAGCTTGTCTTTATCTCCTTGACAAGTGTCCCTAACGGCAGCACACAAGTCATGTAGATGTGTCACTCTAAAAACCAACACCTTTGTGTCCCAAAGTGGGAATGGTGGAAGTTACAATTGAAATCCTAAAAGTAGAGTAGCCAATGTTTATAAGAGTAACTGCAGAAATCCTACTGGGCTGCTGAGGAAGGTGCTGTCCTCTAAATGTCTCTACTTGTCCTCTCCTCGATAATATTTTAAAGGATAAAAAAGAAGCAAAGTTGATGGATTTGGAATTGATCTTCAAGTAACTCTGGCCAATATAAATAACATTTTGATGTAAGACTAAAAGAGATAGAACAAAAGAACTCTTTTATCTATTTCTACAAACTTCTCAGTATAACAATATCTTTTTTTTTCATATTTTACCTCTTTTCTCTCAACTTAAAGTCATGCGGGGCTTATTTCTCTTCATAAACTGTTATTGCCCTAGACTGGAAAACGTCGTCATTGGCCGTGAAACACCCCAGGTGGACAAAGAGTCAAGTCGTTGCCCTGGAGGCTTCAGCCTAACAGATAAAAGGAAATACTTGAAGGGGAGAGGGTTGATCCAGTAAATAAATTTGACTGGCATTAAGTATTTAATGTGGTGGTTGGCTCCATAAAGCCAGTACATCAAATGCATAATGGCAGAGTAGCTATTTGGGCTTTACTGTAAGTCTGACAATCCCCAACAAGCTGCATGATATTAAATTGTAAGTGACATGTTCTCATAGACCTGTCAGTTTTAGAAAGTACTTTAAAGCAAACAGAAAATGCTGCAGATTCTTTTATTAGTAAGGTAACGTTCAGTTGAAGAGAATAGGAAAGGCAGTGGATGCTGAATGCCTTTGAGGGTGTGACTTTGACCACAATAGCTCCTTTGGGACAAGTGCAATTTTCAGAGGGAGTGTCAACTATGTCCTAAGCAGACAACCTTCTTGGCAGCTAAGGGGTTAGTACCTTGGTTCTAAATAGTCTACCCTTTGCAATGTTTGGATCCATTTCTTCATATAATAAGTTCATGCCATCTAGAAACAGTCTTTCCTGTATTCTGTTTGGTCACTTCCTGGGGACACTTACTAGAGGAAGGTTGATGGGATAAAATATAGATCTTGCTGCTGCAGATACACTACAGGCTACAATTGATATTCATCATTTCCCTCCATTACTGTTATTATGAATTTCTTTGCCCCTCAGTTAGCATTTCTGTTGGTAAGGTCTCCCAAACCTTCATCCTTGGGGAATTTGTGCTCCTGTTGATCATGTCTTACTCAGATTTTGGCTTCTTTACTTTTTGACTTATTAATATTATCAAAATTGATCAGAGGAGTACCAAGAGGTACCCCAGTTGATCATCTGGGTGTCAAGTGTATTATTTTTTGGTCACAAATGTGTAACAGTAGCCTTACTTCCTTCTGAGTATCAGTGTTAATTATCGCTGCCAGGATGGTAATTTCTTTTCCCTGTCCCCTGGTCCCTTGGAAAAAGAGTCCAAAATAACTAGGTGGTAGCTGTAGATAAAGTTTAATGAGACACATTCCCCTCTGAGGATCAGGACCTATAGATCCACAGAACCTAGAAATGCAGGATTATCAGTATACATTTACCCACATTTAGAAGGTTATTGGGAATGATAGTAAGTAGGGCCACTCCTGATTCCATCCTTTGGTTCCTGGACCTTTATATTCTACTATTTTTTGTGTTTTACTTACTAGGAATATAGCGCTGTATTGTAAGTATTGATTTAGGGTGCATTCTGCATCCTAAAACTGTGAAGTTCAAACTAGACCTTTACAAAATGAAACCATATAAAGAACTATAAAATAAGTTTTAGTATGTGTAAAAGTATTTAGAGCATACAGAGTATGCTCCCTGAGTACAAATGAATTAAGTTAGAAATCAGTAACAATAAGAAACCTATAGAAATTCTAAATATTTAAAATTAGCAACATCCTTCCTTATAAATAACTTATGGGTTAAATTTAAAAATTATAAAGAAAATTAGAAGATGTTTTGATGTGAATGATAAGGAAATGTAAAAATTTATGGAGCACAGCCTAATTTGTGCTTGCAGGATGTGAATCAGGTTCATTTGTGCAATTTGTGTGAATTGGTGAGACAGAACACACATGTAACGTAGTAACTTTCATGAAACAAATGCATTACTTACATATAGGTAGCAATGGACAAAAGAAGCCTAGGATTCACTGTGAGACAGTCCCCCAAGGCTCAACAATGCTACCCAGGTGGATGGAGTCTTGATTGTGTGCCCCACTTGCACAGCAGATGAGGGACCTCTAAAGGCAGCTGATGCTGATTATTTACCTCAGGGCCTACGTGAATTACTGGGAAAAGCTTGGAAGGACATTTGCTTCCAGGGGATGGAGGCACAATGCCCACTGTCCCAGACAGTTCCTCCCTAACTCAAGATGTTACATTCCCTAGGAGGGACAGGGATGAGGCTTGGGCTGCTTCATTCAGTTCCTTCTATCTCAGGATATTACATTCCTAGTGCATTCTGCAGTTATTTTGAGAACTAAAAGCAAGAAAACAGGGTCAGTCCAAGGCCACCTGGAGAACTGGTCTGCATAGGAAAATGCATAATTTCAAATGCTCAATTAAAATGTAAGAAACTTTAAAATATAATGATAGAATTTTCCACTGAAGATGGTGGGGAAAAATAGCCCAAAGTGAATAAAGAAAGGGAAACAAAAAGAAGAGCAGAAATCAATGAAACGAAAATAGAGAAACATAAAGAAAATTAACAAATCCAAAATTTAGATCCTTAAAAAGATTTAAAATCAATTAAAAAAACTTCTAAAATAATCAGGAATGAAAGTGAAACCTCATAAATTACCAGTATCAGGAATGAAAGGGGAAGTTATATTAGTGGTCCTAATGAGTTTAAAAGATAACAAATTGGTCAACGTAGATGAAATGTTCACATCTTGAACAGCACAACTTGCTAGAATTGATACAAGATAATAGAAATAGAAAATATGAATAGTTTTATTCCTGTTGAAGTAATTACTTGTCAAAACCCCATCACATCAAAAAAACTGTAGGTGCAAATATCTTCACTGGACAATTCTATCAAACACATGAGAAAGAAAAAAAGTTAATATTACATATATTCTTTCAGAAATATAGTAGAAAGGAAAATTTTCCAAACCCCTTTATAAGGTAATCATAATCTTGATACCAACATCTGAAAATTACATTCAAAGAAATTTATAGGAAAATATTTCTTATGATGATAGATGCAAAAATCCATAGTAGGATATTAACAACTTGAATTCAATAACCTACAATGGCCAAGGTAAACTTATCTCAGAAATGCAAATCTGGTTTATCACTTAGAAATCATTCAATATAATACACCATATCAATCAAAAAAGGGAGAAAAATTATTATCATAGATACAGAAGGAATATTTAACAAAATTATTCAATGCTTATCATGATGAAAACTCTAAACAGTCTAGGAATATAAGAAGACTTGCTCAAACTGATAAGGAGCATCTATAAATAAACCAGAACAAAAACTATTTGTCATGCTTAATAGTGAAATATTGAATACTTTCTCCCAAAGATCTTTTCAAGGTAAGGATGTCTGCTTTCACTGCTCCAATTCAATATTGTACTAGAAGGGCTAGCCTTTACACACAAGCAAAATAAAAAGGTATAAATATTGAAAATAAAAAAGGAAAACTGTTAATACATCTATTTGCAAGTGACATAATTTTTATGTAGAAAATCCTGAAAAAATGCAAAATAAATACTAGTACTAAGAAGTAAATTTAGCAAGTTTTCAAGACACAAATTTAATATAAAAATTTATTTCTATATACTTGTAAGAATAACTTAGAAAAATGAAATGTAAATTCTATTTAACATAGCATCAATAATGTAAAATAGTTATAAATTTAAACAAAGATATATAATCCCTCTACATTGAAAAGTAAACATTTCTAGCTGAACTAAAGGAGACATAAATAAATGGAGAGGTATATCTTGCTCATAGATTCAGAATGAGCATATTTATGTTATTAATTTTCCCTGGTCCATAGTTTCAATGCAGTCTCATTTATCATTCTAACAGAATTTTTCATTAAAATTAAAAAGTTGATTCTAAAATTTACATGGAAAATGCAAAGGACTTATAATAACCTAAAAAATCTAGAGAAAGAATAACAAAGCTGTAGTACTTATACAACTGATTTTAAGTTACTGAATTAAAGCCAGAAGAATCAAGTATGATATTAGCATAACAATAGACACATATATCAATGGAACAAGATGTGAAAAAGAAAATAGACTGACATTTGTATAGTTAATTGATTTTAAATGAAAGTTTCAAAGCAATTCAATGGGAAAAGAATCCCAACAACTGGTACAGGAACAACTAGATTGCTATATGGGAAAGAATGTGAACCTCAAACCCAACCACACATGAAATAAAAATTAATTCAACACCAAAATATACAAGATAAAACTATAAAACTTTCAGTAAAAAAACATGTGGATACCTTTGAAGCCTAAGATTAAATAATTAATAACCAGTAAAATGATGAATTCAATTTTTTCAAATATAAAAGCTTCCACTTATCCAATATACTATAAAGAAAATGAATAGAAAAAGCTATAAAGAAAATGAATAGAAAAAGCTACACACTGGGATAATATAATTATGAAACAACTCTCACAATCTTTTATCAAGATAAAACAAACTGCTATAATTCAATGCTAAAAATACAAACAGCCTAATCACCAAATAAAAAAGCAGGGGAATGGGGTGGGGCAAACAACTTCAGATTCACAAATGATGATCCACAGATCACCGATAATTTCATTTGAAAAGTGCTCAACATCTTTAGTCACCCAGGAAATGCGAATTAAAACCACAAAAAAGAAACCACTACATACTGACTAAAATGGCTAAAATTAAAAAACTTACAACACCAAATACTATTGAAGAGCAATGTAAACTCTCCTTCCTATTGTTGGGACTGTAAATTATATAACCACTCAGGACAAATGCTTGGCAGTTTAACAAATTAAAGTTAAACACAAACCTACCCTTTGACCTAGCAGTTTTATTTCTAGGTGTTAACCAGGAGAAAGAAAAACATGGCCACCAAAAGATTGCTACAACTGTATTAATAACAACTTTATTTATAATAAACTTAAAGTGGCAAAATGTCGATCAATATGAACACCAGAAAACCCATTATGGTATATTTACATCATGGAATAGCACTTAGCAATTAAAAAGAAAAAAATCACATGAAAAGGTGGATGATTGTCAAAGGCACTAGGCTGAGGGAATCACACCATGCACAATGATTTCATTTATGTGGCATTCTAGAACAAGCAGAACTAAGATATGGTTCAAAATATTTTAGAGAAATCATAGTGTCTAGGGTAAGTCTGCTTGGAAAGAAGTACTAGGGGTCTTTCTGTGAAATATATAAATTGCTACATATTGATAATTCAGTGGGTTACAAGGTTTTATTATGTATTTGTAATAACTCATTGAGTAGTACACTTAAGATTTGTGCATTTAATAATATGCAATCTAGAAAAGAAAAAGAAAAAGAAAGAATTGCAAGCAACCACTGGAGATGCTAGGTCTACAGAAATGTCTGTCTCACTACACCATTGGAGCAACAGTCTCTGAACTCTTTTTTCTTGCTGCAGCTTTTGTATTTGTACAGAATGGATAAGAAAAAGGCTGTAGAAGTAGGGGACTGCCAACATACTGAGACCAAGCATGCAAGTAGGAACATGTCTTACCAGATGTCTGCATGATATTTACAGTAGTGTATATAGAGAGTAGCGAAAATATTAATCAATTTCCATTGATTTAAACTACAGATAGTTGGAATTATAAATTTTTCTTTGATAATCTAGAGCCACATGGTCCCTAGGAGTGGAAATGGACTAGATATTAAAAATTAGACATAATAGAGAATCCTGAATGTACAAATATAGTCTTTAAATTTGATTATTTTCAGTAACTCATATTGCCTCCAAAATATTTGATTATATCTACTCATTGTTGAAGTTGTGCTCTGATAAGTGAATATTAAGTTAATTGGATTATGTGTTCTGAGCAGGTGAGGAACTCTTTCACTCAGCAGTGTTACTTATCGTGTAATATAACAGGACAAAGTGAGGGAGGAAAGCAGCTCTAGTTTGTTAGTCCTACTATCTGCCAGATTCTGAAGTATTGTTCTCAAATTACCTTTCTCTATGTACTTTCCATAACCACTTTGTGATATGGAAATTGTTACCTTAAACCTAACTTAATTTAATTTAATATGAATGCAAGAGTCTTTGAACTTTTTACTGTTACCTCGAGAAAGTTTTATTGGAACTCAGTTCTATCAATATATAAATTCTTATGCCTTTTTCTCGCCACCGAACTTTCTCCACATTTTATTTTGTGTAGAGTGTGTTTATAAAGTGTGATGTATCTTTTTCATTATTAGAAAACAGGACACCATGGCACAGATGTGGTGCTGAGGCGGTCATATTTGCAAATGGTCCTAATCTTATATATTGGTTGAGTGGACATGAATTATAAGACATAGATAGATGGTGATATTTTCCTTGATTACTCTGCTGTGGTTTAAGAACACGTTTTTTTCTTTGGTGAACTGTGATTTCTTTCTCTGCTTATTTTGCTCTAGTCTGTTGATTTTATTGAACAAAGTTTCTAATCTTTGTTTTTCTTTTCTTTTCTTTTTTTTTGGAGTGCTGACTCTGTGACAGGCATTGTTCCAAGCACCGGAGCTTCAGTGATGAAGAAAATAGATGAGGTTTGTGCTCTCATGCAGCTTGCGTTCTATCACAGGGAGATAGAAAACAAGCAATTAAACAACTAAATGAACAAGATTTTAGCTTCTAATAAATTCTAAAGACACGTATACTTGGGAACATAAGGGAGCGATGGGAGTGGGTGGCAGCTTCCTTAGACAGGTGAACAGGCCTTTCTAAGGGAGTAAAACTTGAATTGAGACTTGAGTGTTGAGTGGAACCAGTGATGTAGAGATCTGGGAAAGAACATTCCGGACTCAGGAAACAAGTACAAAAAATCTTGTAGTAGGAGTGGGTGGGATGTGTTGAGAAATCCTTTGAAGGTAAATGTGGCTAAGATATATTGAGATGGGGAAAGTTGACAAGAAGTGAGATCAGGAACATAGAAAACACTCAAATCATTGCTTGGAAGCATTAGAGTGTTTTAAGTGTGTAGATAACATCATCTGAGTTACTTATTTAAAAACATCCCTCTAGCTATTAAGGAGCATAAGTAAAGAGACCAGTTAAGAGGTAGTTGACCTAATTGTCCTGATACCTCTAAAATATGTTAGATTCTTTCTATTTTGTATTTCTAAAACATTAGCCAAAGCTCTTACTGTCTTCTACCTGGATTAAGTAGAAGAATGCCTAGCAGAAAGAAAATGGGGACTTGAGCCCAACTACCTCAAGGAAGAAAATTCTGCCAACAACCTAAATGAGCTTGAAAGAGGACCCAAGCTCCAGATGAGAACAGAAACTTACATGTCTTGTGAGACCTTAGGCAGGGAACTCAGTTGCACTGTGCCAGACTTCATACCTACAGAAGCAGTGAAATAATAAATGGGTGTTGTTTTAAGCCACTGGATTTGTGGTAATTTATTACATAGCAATAGAAAAATAATGCACACTTGTTATTTACCATCCTCCTTTTGCTGAAATGTATTCAACGGTTTCCACTTGCAGATTCTTTCACGTCTTTTTCTTTCATCTTGGTCTCTGATAGTGTGATGCATAAGTTGTAAAACCTGCTTGGTATGTATGTCTGTAGAAAGGAAGAAGCGAAGTGGCCCTTCATGTTGTGAACAATCTCAGTCTCCATAGAATCAAAATTCCAGATTTACAACTCATAGGTCCTTGTCCCCAGCCAGTGTATACTTCATATACATGTTTAATTTGATTCTCATCCCAAGCAAGACTTTGTAATTAATTCTTCTGGAATCTCACCTACACCAAAAATATGTTGTTTTAGAGTATGTTTTTCTGGTTCTATAAGCTCTTATTTTTTCCCAATGTTGAAGCTCATTTACTTACTACTAGCACAGAGAAATAATTCCTCAGTCCTCTCCCTTCTATTTCTCTGTTCTTAATGCTGCCTTAAAAAAATCTAGGACAAATTTAGAAATATTTCAAGACTTGCTTTCATTAAAATAGCCAAGCACTTTGTTCATGAAAATTGAAATACAGACAAATGGATTTTAAGGAAAGATCCAAAATACCTGTCTCAAATATACAAATTAAATTAACATGCTTTTAACTTATTCCCCTGAGTTATTCAACCTCTACTTCTTAATCCAGGGCTCAGTAGATAACTGAATACCAATTTCTGACATGAACGAAAGGTCATCAAGAAAGCCTTTTACAAAAGAGCTATTATTGCTATTTCCTCACCTTCAATCAAGACTTTTGCTTAGGCTCATCCTTAAAAAACAGTTACTGTTAAGCTAGATTTCAGCCAGATTGATATGATTCTGTTCACATGACAGCTAATTTGGAGCAGGGTTTTGACTAAAGCTTTTGAGCTGTTGCATGATTCACGATGGTTCAATTGAAAGGTGCTAGGATAGAAGCTAGGGGTCTGGACTCTCCCTTTTGCTCCCTCACTTTTCCACACATTTTTTTCTTTTGGTACAAAAATTGTGATTAATTGTTCGTATTGATTTGTTTAATATCTGAACAAAGGGAGAGGTTCCATGAAGTCATGTATGTGACTGTCTTATTCCCAAGCATATTTTTAATCTAGCACATTGCTGGTCATAGAATAGAAAAACTAATAATTTGCTGATATGAATTAAATAGCTCTTGACTTAAAGCCATTTGAGAACCAAATTAAGTGTTCTTTCTTTTCATTATATCATCTATTTTCACGGCATTCTATAGAAGAGGGAATAAATATTGCATTTATAGATTTAAAAAATTTCCCTGATTATATTGCTTTTCATAAAGAAAAAAATAAAAATTTGAAACCAGATATGTGGAGTCAGATCACCAAGTTCAGGCTGGGCACATAAGCATTGACTTTGCCAGAGAATCAAAGAGTGAACCTAAGGGAAGGTCTTTTTTTTCTGCAACAACTCCAATAAGGGTGTGGAAGGTAAAATTCTAAGATGGTTCCATAAGTTTTCTAGCTCCTCCTGTGCACACACCTTCTCCCAGTTATTCAAAGAAACAGTAATATAGGTAATTCCATGAAAGGATTTTGCATCAATAATTAAGTCCATAAGTCAGTTGAGTTTAAAATAGAGTGATGGTTCAAGTGGACCCGACCTAACCATACAAGCCCTTTTTAGCAGAGAGTTTTCACTGGCTGTTTGCAGAAGTGAAAGTCAGTGGGATGTGCACCAGCTGGCCTGTGAGAAAACAAATGTTCATGTTGAAAACTGCCCATGTAGGCCACATGACAGGGAACTGTGGGCAGCCTCTGGGAGCTGAGAATGGTTCAGCCCATGCACAGAAGGAAAACTGGGACCTCAGTTCTAAAGCTGCAAGAAAATGAGTTCTGCCAACATCCAGTGTGTCAGAAGAAGGCCCCATGCCCAGATGAAAACTTCAGTTCTGGCCATCACCTTAATTTCAACCTGGTAAGACCGCAGAGATCTGGTCATGCTTTGCCTGGACTTCTGACACCCAGAAATGTGAAGTAATAAGTGGGTATTGTTTTACACCATTACATTTGTGGTAACTTGTAATGCAACAATAAAAAGCAATATACAGGGAATGACAGCAACATACTGAAAGTTGGCCTGAGAGTAGTGAGCATTGATTTGGTTTCACACCAGATTAGAGAAGTGGATGATGAATGGTCCTGATGATAAAACAATATCAGATAATGACAATACTAGATTGGGGGTCCTGCTCTGTAAAATAGAGTGTTTCCTTCAGAAAGGCTTGAATTTCTTATAACCTTCTGGGAGCTTATTTTAAAAGTGCATACCTCTGTATTTGTGTGTGTATATTCCCAAACTTTGCCAGTTTTTCTCTTTGAGACAGTAAAAAGATCAGTAGCTTCTAGAGGTTAGGATAAAGGAAAGGATGAATAGCTGGCACACAGAGGATCATTAGGGCAGTGAAACTATTGTGTATAATGCCACGATGGGGAATACATATTATTACACATTTGTCCAAATCCACAGAATTTACGACATCAAAAGGGAACCGTGATGTAAACTTTGGACTTTGGGTAATAATGATGTGTCAATGTAGGTTCACAGATTGTGATTGTAACAAATGAACCATTCATTGTGTTGTGGGATGGGGATTGTGTGTCTGTGTGTTGGTGGCAGGTGTATATGGGAACTCTACTTTCCACTCAATTTTTCTGTAAGTCTAAAACTACTCTAAAACATAAAGTGTATAAAAATAAAAATAATGGTTTATTAAAAATAAAATTGTAAAAAGAAAAAGGAGTATGGTCTAAGTCTGTTCAAAGATGGGATCTCTACGAATTCTAATAATGCCAATCGCAGAGGGAATGAACCCAACTCATATGAGATGGGTTGAGGGGGGAAGCAAGGTGAGAAGGAGCAGAGAGAAGGTAAAACTACACAGTGAGGGTGAGGGGTAGAAAGAGAATAGCTAACATTGAGAAAATTATATAATGTCTCTTAGCTTCGAATTCACTTCAATAAAATTGGAATAAATCCACATTTAATATAGAGTGGTTGTGCTTAGTTCGTGATAATGGATTAGTAAATAACATGTCTTCTTATTGTTATTATAATTATTATAATTTGATACATTTTACTTGGAAAGAAAAAACATTACAAAGTCTCATCACCAGCGACAGGATGTAATCCTTCCACAAAACTACTCACATGGGGTACTCATTTCTTAAATTTGGAGTTAGGCTTAAACACAGACATGTAATAGGCACAGAACAGTTGTGTGGGTTTGAGTGAATATTGATTATGTACCATTTCAGGCTTAGAATTATTTCTTAAAAAGAACATGTAAGTTGGGATAAGTGACCAAAGATTCTGACTGAACTTGTCTCTAAGAGTAAATAAATTTATTGTGCGTAATGGTGAAAGCAGAGTAGTTTTGTGGGAGATTGTGTCAGGACTTTGACTCCACTTTTCTGTGTTTCTTTCTTCTATGTTGAGGTCAGTAGCAAATTGACTCTAGCAATTTTGGTCATCAAATTCAGAACGATTTTCCACAGGAACAAAGAGAATGTCTTTTCCTGCGCGTCCTTTCTAGGAAGAAGAAAAGCTGCCTCAGCAGTCACTCGGCGGACACGGATCACATGCCCATTCCCACACCGGTCACTGGCGAGTGCAATCATTTCACCACAATTGTCAGAGACGAATTTTCTGAGGTTGATGAACTTTGGGGAATCATGCTCTCTGCCATCTCCTGAGTTACATTCAAGGGGGAGAAACAGAAGCATAAACAGATGAACAAACAACGTGTTAAAGGCAAATATAAATGCCCATAGTAATACAGGCAATGCACAATAGTGTACCTTTCAATTTTAGACTTCTACACATACTTAAAGGCAGAGTAGACACGTAGTAAGATCTAGTTAATTTTGAACAACTCAATTTTTCTGAAAAAAATTATTTGTGAAGGAATGATGGGACAGATAGAATATGGTAAGATATGACAGTCTTCTTGCAAGTTCTTGCCTCAAAGTGGATTTACCCATGTGAAAAATAGTATTAGTAGAATGTGCTAGAAAAGCTTCATCATCAGAAGTATTGCATATTTGAATGGCTGCATTCACTAACTTTTAGTTACTTTCACCTCTGTAAGCCTTAGGACCGTCCATGTAAAACAAGGAAACATAATAAATACTACCCAGTGTTGCTGGGATAATCTAAGACAAAATTCTCATGAAGGTATTTTAAAATATGAACATAAGAGAAATCCTTACTGAAATTAGGCTGTTTTCTTTTCCCATTTTGCCTTTATTGAATCAGCACTGCATTTCTCAGAATAATTATGTCAGTACCTTTTTTGCTGAAATATTTGTGTAATAAAAGGCATAAATTTTCATAACCAGTTAAAGGGATAATATTCTCTTAGATTGTGTTGTGCTGGCATTTTTCCCTTCAGATTACTACTATTTTGTTTTTATTCATATTTAATATTCAATAGGAATTAATGCATTTTTGAATTATCTTGAATATACAGAATGTTGAGCTTTCTAAGTTGTTATATATATCCCATAAATGAATGCAATTTACTGCTTACTTTGTTTTGGTGCAATTTGCATAGAAAAAAGATTGTCCAAAATTTACAAAAGTAAAACAAATAGACTAATTTTCAGTAAGCTAATCTAGTCAGTAAAAAGTAGGAAAAAAAGCAGTTTTAATAAATGTTTTTGTTTTGTTAATTAGAAAATATTTGAATGTGACTAATGTCACTTGACCTTTCTATGATTTTTCCTTGATGATTTAAAACAATTTTTTTTGTCTTAGAATTTATTACATAATCAATTGTTTAACAGATTCAGTGTTTTGGAGAACTGAATATGCAACTGTTATAAGCCTTTCTCCAGTCCTAACTCTAAAGCCTTGTCAGATTCCCCAGCCCTCTTTGCAAATTGTCTCCATTACTTTCTTTTTCCCACAACTCTGTGCCGTTGAGGTTACCAGCATACCCAGGAGCTAAAGCCACAAGGAGAATGAGCTCCATGTTTAGAAGTAGACAAAATGGGAAAGTAAGCAGAGATCTGAACCAGATTTGTTTGTTCTTTTGAGTGAAATGATTCTTCCCAAAAGCTCTTTCAGATCATTTTTCCTCTTTGAAGTATCTATTTTCTAAAAGAAGTACCCTTATCCACCATAGCCCTGAAAAGTGCCCAGGGAACACTCCTCCTGGACCATGGTGTTAGGTAAACTCTTTTCTGACAACTTGAGGGATTGTCACATTTCTTCTCTGCCACCAACATTGAAAGAAACCTGACTCACAAATAAACCTTATGATTTTGTTCTGCTGTCTTCCACTTTTATTAATTTTGTCTTTCAGTGAAATTTATTTAAGTTCCTAATTTGTACCAAGTGCTGTACTAACAGTAGAATACAGAGAAAAATACGACGGAGTGTTTGTGTTCAAGGAGCACTCACTGTATCAGAGGTGACTGACATGGAACAGATAACTGAATTACCATGTGATATGAAGTGAGGGATTGCTAGATATTTCCCTTCATGCAGGGCAGAGGGGACCAGGAAGCTCGGAGTCGGTTCCTTTAATTGCACTGGAAATTAATTGTTTGGGCATGGGTGGAAGTAGAAATTCCAGTGGCATTTGTGATAGGAACAAAAAAAATAGGGAAATCAGGGAAATTTGGATACATAAAAGGATACTTGGGGAACTTAAGGAATAGAGAGAGAGCTGGGAAAGGTTTTTTATCGTCTTCCATGTTTGTTTTCCTTTTGAAAGAGAAAGAAACATCAAATAAAGTCTTGATAGTCAACCTTGCCTAAATAGGGCTTGAAGTCTACCACCAGATTCTTCTCTGTCTTCTTACCCAACTTTATTTTTTATAGCCTTAATAAATTTTAATAAGTATTACTAAGTTGTGAGTGGATTCTCTCTTACATCCTCCAAGAGATTGGAGTAAATATGTGAACTGCTTTCACACCAGTTTGTTCTTCTTTATTCACTTTGAATGAATTGTCAGGCTGAAACTAAGCTAAGAAAAGTCTTAGCCTGTATTCATTTTATCGACAGCCGTCATGTGGAAAGGTGAGTGATTTTCTGGTTGTAAAGTCATGAAAGGTGTCCCAAGAGAGATGGTATCTGATGAAGGTAAATAGGAGTTTTACAGAGGTTTTAAAAAGAGAAGTTTCAAAAAATAAAAAAAGAAAGAGAGAGAGAGGGAGAGAGAAACAGAGAGAGAGAGAGAGAGAGAGAGAAAGAGAGAGAGAGAGAGAGAGAGAGAGAGAGAGAGAGAGAGAGAGAAAGGGTTAGACATACCAGGGGAAGGAAACAAGAATTATAAAGACTCAAAGATGTGATTAAGCATGAAGTGCTCAGTTACCACAACTAGTTTTATAAGGCCAAAGCATGAAATTTAAGACAATGGAGTTGAGTTGTGTGTGTGTGTGTGTGTGTGTGTGTGTGTGTACACATGCATGTGTGAGAAAAGGAATGAATGGTTTATTAATCTTTTGCTGGACACTGGCTTTTTACCAATCCTTTGCTATTATAAATAATGCTGTAATGTATAAGTTTATAAATATGTTATTTTGTTTGTGAGCATGCATATCTTTAGAATAAGTTTCAAGAAGTGCAATTGCCAGGCAAAGGGTAAATGCATATGTTATTTTTAAAGCTATCGTAGATTTACCCTACATAGGATTTGTTCCGTATTTACATTCCCCAAAGCAAGTAAGACCTCGATTGCTTTGTCACACAGCACTTGCCAACAATGTGTCAGCACTTTTGAATTTTTGTTAATTTGATGGGTGAAAAACAGCATCTTTGTTTCACATCTCTTATTCTGAATAAAGTTGAACACCTTTTCATACATCTGATGTCCATTGGTATTTATTTTTCTACAAACCGTCTCTTCATATCTTTTGAGCTCTGTTTCATTGGGTTGTTTGCCCTTTTCTCCTAGATTTATGGAAGTTGTTTATTTATTGGAATAGCTTTTTTCTATGATAGGAATTCCAAGTATTTTCCCAGTTTATAAATTGTCTTTTGACTTTGCTTGTGGTGTTTTCATCCATGTAATTAAAAATAACTTTAGAAATCAGGGGGTTTAGTTAGCAGTCTTCCTTTATAGTTTATTCACTCAGAGACTTACACAGAAAGAACTCCTCATTACAGGAATATGCAAAAACTCATTCAGGTTTGTTTCTAGCATTAGAATTGGTAATTCTGTTTTTTTTTTTTATTTAACTGATACCTTTCAAGAAAATCCTGCTGTGCAGTTGAAAGCATATATTGGATATTTTCTCATTTCCTTTTGCAGTCCCTCCTTTCCTTTCTTCCCAGCCCTTCTACATCTCCAGGCAACTAGTGGCATGTGTGTGTGTGTGTGTGTGAGAGAGAGAGAGAGAGAGAGAGAGAGAGAGAGAGAAAGAGGGAGACAGAGAGCATGCTAAAAAACACATAAAATAAAATTTACTATCTTAACCTTTTTTCAATGTACAGTACACTATAGTTAACTATAAGCACAATGTTGTTTAGCAAATCTCTAGAACTTTGTATCTGGCAAAACTGAAACTCTATACCCATTGAACAACAACTCCCACTGTCCCCTCCCCTCAGCTCCTAGTAACTACGATTCCACTTTCTATTGCTATGAGTTTGATGACTCTATATACCTCATACAAGTAGAATCACGCAGCATTTGTGTTTTTGTGACTGGCTTATTTCACTTAGTATAATGTCCTCAAGGTTTAGTCATGTTATACCATTTGATGGTATTTTCCTCTTTTTTTAAAGCGGAATAATATTCAGTTATGCAAATATACCACAATTCTCCTTACATGTTCTTCTATTGGTGGACAATTGGATCGTGTCCATTTGTTAGCTATTGTGAATAATGTTCCAATGAACACGAGTGTGCAAATGTCTCTGAGAGAACTTGTTTTTAATTCTTTTGGATATATATCCAGAAGTTGGATTGCTGGATCATATGGTGTTTCTGTTTTTAAGTTTTAAAGATTTGTTGGTGCTCTTTTCCATAGCAGGTGCATAATTTTACATTCCCACCAATAATGCATAAGAGTTCCAATTTCCTCACATTCTCTCCAACTCTTGTTACATTAAAAATTTTATATATTTAAGATACATAATATGATTTGATGTTTTTATATACATGTACACAGTGAAATGATTAATATAGTCAAGCAAATTAACCTCGCATAGTTACCCTTGTGTGTGTGTATGTGTGTGTGATGAGAGTACCTGAAATCCATTTTTAGCAAATTTACAGTATACAACACAATACTATTAACTACAGTTATCATGGTATACATTGTCCAAAGCTTCCAATTTCTCCACATCTTTACCAACCCTTGTTATTTTCTGAGTTTTTTTAAATAGTAGCCATCCTAATAGTTGTGAGGTGCTATGTCATTGCAGTTTTGATTTCCACGTTGCTGATGATTAGCGGTGTTGAGTATCTTTTCATATGCTTGCTGGCTATTTGTATATTTTCTTTGGAAAAATATCTATTCAAGTTATTTGCTCATTTTTAATTAGGTTATTTTTTGTTGCAGTTGAATTAAACGTGTTCTTTATATATTCTTGATATTAATTCCTTATCAGACACATGGTTTGCAAATATATTTTCCTAAGCTATAGGTTGTCTTTTCTCTCTGTTGATTGTTTCCTTTGCTGCATGTAAGTCTTTAAACTTGATGTAGTCCCATTTGTCTACTTTCTATTCTGTTGTCTGTGTCTTTGGTATTAGATTTTAGAAATAATAGCCACATCCAATGTCATGAAGCTTTCCTCAGTGTGATTCTTTCTATGAGTTTTATAGTTTCAGGTCTTACTTACTTACTCCTTAATTCATTTTGTGTTAATTTTTGTACATAGTATATGGTAAAATTTCTGATACCTGGGTCCACAGGGGCAGCCTAGTTCCTGGGTTCGAGGTACTGGACCTGTAGACTGGGTCAATAGGGACTGGCCTGAAGTGTAGTCAGTGGCCACCCTGGAGCTTAGGAAGATTGGGAGCCTGGGTTTGCAGAGGTTGGCTTGGAGCCTGGGTGTATAGGTGTGGACCTGGGGGAAATATAGGACCTGGCCTAAGGCCTAGGGCCATAGGAGCTGGTCTGGAACTGGAGCGGTTTGGGGCATGGGTCCTCAGGTTTTGATGTAGAGCCTGGGTCTACAGGTACCACCCTGGTGTGGGGGTTCACTGAGGGAAGGCCAGGTGTTGGAGTGTGAGGCAAAGTTAGGTATTACTTCATTCTCTCTTTCCACATGGAAAGTATCTCTCTCTGTGCTATATGGGAGTGGGGGAGGAGTGATGTGTGTAAGAAAGGAAATGTAGGAAAGAAACCATCCTGCGTATCCTCTTAAATGTACCTTGTCTTATTTCTGTGCTTTATCCAGATGCTATAATCTTTCCCCCGGAACCCTTAGCCCTTGGGAAGGTATTTTCTGATGTGGATTAGTTGTTTCAGTTGATGTTTCTATGAGGGGAAGAACACTGGAAGCTTCTATTCTGCCATCTTACTAATGTCACTTTTTTACTACTATTTTACCTCCATATTTTGAAAGAATGTTTCCATAAGACTGAATTTATTAATTAGTGATTATTTAATTTTGTATCAGCCATAGCATAGCTTTTACATATTGCCACTCTAAGTTGAAGTAAATTTTCATTGATGCTTTTTCTACCTTATGAACCTTTATGTCATATCTAGCCTCTGTAGTCATTATAAAATAGCAAGATAAAGGTTTTGATATACATAGACAGATGACATATAATTACATATATATATATATAAATAGATATATACTCTTTTAATTGTCGATCTTAGGGGTGAATGCAATGAAAAATTTTATAACTCAGGATAATTATTTTGCTGGAATTACATTTTCTACGGTAAAATTTATATAATTAGCCAGCCAAACGCAGTGTGTGTTTAGCAGTTTAGAAACATGTTTAAATAAATAGGCAAAAGGAAATAAATTACTTGGCTGGATTTCAGTATAGCAAAGGAAATAGAAAGGCCAATGTCTGTAAGGTTTAATTTCAGTTTAACTAGATTATGTTGAAAACGTTGTCATTCAGTCAATTACTTCATGTAGGTAGATGCAATTTTCAGCCGTGTTGTAAGGGTCCCTGGTGCATTTTTTTATCTAATCTATAATAGATTGAATGTCAACAATTTGCTGAATAATCGAACACCATAGATTAGGAAAGAAACACCTCTTGGGTTTGTCTCAGGCATGTCTTTCTATGATGATTTATAAAGGGCATTTTTTTTACCCTAAAGACACAAAGAATACAAAATGCATTTTCAGTAACATATAATATATAGAAAAAGCCCAGGATCAGAAAGAGGACCTGGGTTCCAATGCTTATTTGGCACTCACAAGTTGTATGACCTTGGGAAAATTACCACTCTTTCTGAACCTCATATTCTTTAGATATAATAGAGAGGGTGACAGAGTAGAAGCTCTCTTCATGGACTTCCATTTCACTAATTCATTCAGTTAACCATCTGTCTCCTTCTCTTCGGTAAGATATATTGATTAATGACCAAACATTCTGAGCTGTTGGTGCTTTTAGAATATTCTCTAGGATGCTCACACTCTTTATCCTGCAAAACAATTTTTTTCAAGGCAAGTTCAGGTGATTTTCTCAACAACTGTTATATGGTTGTGGTTGTTTTTAGTATTGAAATCATAACATTTAATTAAATTTAAATAAGTTGATAAAATATGAGTATGCAAATAGTTTTGAGTGTTTTGGAAAGGCTATGCTACGTAGATGAAACATAAACATTACACAACTTTGTGTGGGTAAAACAATGGTAAATGATTAAAAACATCATTAGTAGCTAGGACATTCAAATAGCTTCACAAGTATTTTAAATTATCATTCCACTTCAAAGTAACAATAGCTAGACATTAACGAAGATCAATTATGGATATGATTCATGGAAAAATAATAACCAGAATCTAATCAGCAGGATAGAAACAAATTAAAAACCTTGGTCCTAAATAGATGTCTTTTAAATGCTTTGAGTTAAAATGAATTTTTTTTTTTTGAGACAGGGTCTCACTCTGTCACCCCAGCTAGAGTACTAGCTAGGTGACTGGGGTTGCAGCTCACTGCAACCTCAGACTCCTGGGCTTAAGTGATCCTCTTGCCTCAGCCTTTCAAGTAGATGGAACTACAGGTGCATGGCAGTATATCCAGCTAATTTTTCTACTTTTTGTAGAAACAGAGTCTCACTCTTGTTTAGGCTGGTCTTAAACTACTGACCTCAAGAGATCCTTCTGCCTCAGCCTCTCAGAGTGCTAGGATTACAGGTGTGACCACTGAGCCCAGCCTAAAATGAAATATTAATGTGAATTCCAGCAATGTTGGTGGAGTGACTCATCATTAAACTCTGTCACAGGTTATATAACATAGGAGCAAAAAAAAATTTTTTAAAGGCACCAGAACATCAAAAAACAGATGGAACTTGACAAAGTTTGCTTTTGAAAAACTTCAACTGCAACAGCTAAGAATTATAAAATGAGTTTGTGGCTGTTGTTTTTCCTATTTTTTTTTTCCATTCCCAATTTCTTGTTAATGGCAGGTGAAAACCGCAGACAGATCAGCTTGAGGTTACAAATACAGAGATTAGAGCTAAATGACGTTATGGAAATGAAAGAAAAGTAGAAGGAGAAGAAGCCCAAAATCTGTGCGCAAAGTTTGCCTGTATCTTTGTCTGTATTATGTTATGCAATCGAAGAGGAAACCCTAAAGACTCAGTTTAAAACATAAAGATCAGAAAAGACTCTACCCTGGAAATACAGACCTGTTTAAGCTGAGACTTTTGAGTTTGCTACTTTCTGAAATAACTCTGAAGAACCACAAATGTTGCATTAGCAGGCAGACTTCAAGGCATCTATAATGAATATGTTTATATAATGAAAAGAATATATGTTCAACAAATTAAAGAAAAATGATTTTAATGAGTGAGCACATAGGAAATCTCAACAGATATGGAAACTATGAATAAAAGGAATTTCTGTATTTGAAAAGTACCATGATTAAATTTTTAAAAAGTTCAGATGGCTCAAAGACATCAAAGAAAAGAGAATTAGTGAACTTGAAAATAAATCAATTGAAATTAAGCAATCTGAAAAAAAGAAAGAAAATTGATGAAGAATGAACTGAGTTTTGGAGCTCTACAGGATGATACACAGTCCAGTTTGTATGTCACACACACATCTATTTATGCTGTATATCTGCATATACCTAGTAAAGGGCTTGCATTCAGAGCACATGAGAAACACAACTCAGTAAGAAGACAAACAAAAAACAGGCAAAAGATTTGAACACACACTAACAAAAGAATATATAAAGAGGCTCAATAAGCATATAAGAGGCTGCTCCAAATCTTTAGTCATCAGGAAAATGTACATTAAAATCACAAATGTGTTACCAATACACATCCTTTAGGATGGCTAAAATTAAAAAGACAAAATTATAAGTGTAAAATATGCAGCAACTGCAATGTTCATACATTGCTGATGGGAATGTAAAATGAAATGAATGTTTTAGAAAACAGGTAAGCAGTTTCTTAAAACTTAAGCATACTCCTAACATGTTCCATATGTTTTAATATTCTTTTTTGAGTAGAGGCTATCTGGGCCATGTTCTTTTTATAGTAGATCACAGGATCCCAAGAAAAATACTGGGAACATGTGCTATCTTTTGAGGCCATGGCCAGCATCGGCACACAAAATCTTCCTCATTTCGTCGGCCTAAGCATGTCCACGTGGTCAAGTTCAACATTAATACACTGAGGAAATACATTTTACACCTCATGTGAGTGGTACTTCAAATCACGTGGCAAACATAGATTTTCATTCCAATACAGGGAAAAAGTAAAAAATTATATCTATTGCAGGTGATATATTACGATACTACAACTATTGATACAACTATTTAGTGAAGAAACAGGATAAGAGATGCCACAGTTTTGATCAATAGAAATGAGAGAAGAGGAAAGAAAGAAGATTTGGGTCTGACCTGAAAAGGGCCTCTGCGTGCTTGTGCATGAATAAGTGCTTGGCTGAACATTTTCTAAGAACAAGAGAGGGAGAAATGTTTCCCAACTAGATTTTCAGTAATTTTTGTGCCTAGACGTAAAGGGACTTTGTGACAGTATCAGAAATAAAGCTTAAATCTTTTTTTCCTCCAGTTTCTCTTGAATAGTCAGTGACATTTGCAAACACCTTATAGTTCATGAAATGTTTTCTTGTATGTTGTCTAATTTTTAATCCCCTCAAGAACCCTGAGAAGTCAGATTTATTACTGAAACTGTTTTATAGATGAGTAGAATGGAGGAATTAGAGAAGTAAAATGACTTGTCCAAATTCATATAGCCATAAAAAAATTGAGACTAGTAATCAAATCTATACCTTCTGGTATTGTTACAGCAAGTGTTACAGCGGGTGGTTCCGAGGACAGACCGAGCGGCACACGGAGAGTCGGAGAATCAAGGTTTATTTGCCGGTGGGCTCAGAGGGGTTTCGTCACCAAATTCTGAGCCCCATCTACCCAATTTTTCCCACTTTTATTAGGCTGGGGTGGTCTGACGGGTGGGGTCTCAGGTGGCTGATGCGTCAGGTAATAGATGGGGGTCTTCCTTATCAATGCCAGACACAGAGATTTTATATTATTTAGTAGTTATTAATCCACATTTGAACACATATAATGTTCAACAAATACTTCTATTATTGAATTTATACAGATCAGCAAGTATTGCTTTGGTTCAGTAGGGAGAGAACAAATCTCATGTCTGAAGGGATTATTTCTTTTCCAATTCTACCCTTTGCGAATGTTCATTAAAAAATATTTGCTTTCTACCAATTTTGCCTACATATGACCAGAAATAACTATAATTTGTTAAATTTGCATTTTTAATATGCAACTAAATCTCCTTTTACATGCTGCAAAAACACTAAGCAGCAGATATCATTATTATTGCATGTTCTCATCTAATAAGATAAGAGAGGAAACAGGCAGATGGCCTGTAAGGGTTTGTCCAATGTCCCAGCAACACTATAACCAGCTGAACTTAAACCAGGTCTGTTCTTTCTATTTTTTTTCACAAATTCTTTTCCATTTATCTGTGATTATTCAGAATATAGCCTCATATGTGAAATTTCTTCCTCAACTCTAGAGAGATGATCACATTAAGAGACCATTTAATTACAGTAATCTTAATGTCTTCATTAACATTTTTTTATAATCTAGTCAAAATATACTTATGTTTTCTAGCGGTTTTTAATGTTTTTAGGCTGCTGAGTTCCCATGGAGCCTGCTGAAAACATTTAATTAAAAGATAATTGTTCCAGCATATGTTAATTTTTACTTTCTTAGGTGTTTATTAATGTAGATCCTCAGCTGAATTACCTCCTCCTTTTTTTTTGAAAGTGTTAAATTGTCTTGCTTCATTATTCTGCAGGGATCATCATTTTTTAAAGAGAATCTTTCACGTCTAAAAATGTCTCCTTTTTCTGGTGTTTACAACCAGACAATTATTCCAAGGCTCCAATACTGATTTCCCCAAAACATGTTCCACATAATAGTAAAGGATTTCATGGGGCAACTTCTTTGGACCACACCAAATGCAATTCCCACCTTTTTAATAGTAATATACACATTGAAGCTCTGAGAAGAACCGTGCTAGGAAATTTAGTCAACTTTTTAATTTCATAATTTAAGGATTTATAAAGTAAAATATCATTTAAAATATCCTCAAATCAGTAAAGATAAAAATAACAAAACATTGTAGATGAGAATGTGATGGCAGAAAAGAAAATACTTTTGCACAATTTATGGACAATAATTTTGTTTCTAGTAATTATGTCTGAGAAAATTATCAGAAATACATCCAGATCTTTATGCTATGACCTTATTTGTAATAAAAACAGAGAAAATTTAAGTTTCCAACAATAAGGAACTACTACATAAATTAGAGTAAAGTTATGTGGTAAATGCTTTGCAGCTATTAAAATATTTCATTCAAGGCCGGGCGTTGTGTCTCACGCCTGTAATCCTAGCTCTCTGGGAGGCCGAGGCAGGCGGATTGTTTGAGCTCAGGAGTTCGAAACCAGCCTGAGCAAGAGTGAGACCCCATCTCTACTAAAAATAAAAAGAAATTAATTGGACAACTAAAAATATATAGAAAAAAAGTAGCCGGGCATGGTGGCACATGCCTGTAGTCCCAGCTACTCGGGAGGCTGAGGCAGTAGGATCGCTTGAGCCCAGGAGTTTGAGGTTGCTGTGAGCTAGGCTGACGCCAAGGCACTCACTCTAGCCAGGGCAACAAAGTGAGACTCTGTCTCAAAAAAAAAAAAAAA
>CAUYSK010062278.1:0-10635 GCA_963575035.1 Avahi laniger | reverse complement strand
ATCCACCAACACGTCTGAACTTAATCTCATGATCCATTATGCAAGTTACCCATCTGTCTGCAGCGGGGTTTCTCACTCTGAGAGTTAATTAACATTTTGGGGTGGATTCGTCTTTGTTTTGGACGCTTTTCTGTGCATTGGGGCAGGTTTAATGGCATTCCTGGCCAGTCGGTACTTCCCTCCAATTGTCACAACCAAAAATATCTCCAAATTTGTCAAAAGTTCCCTGGGAGGCAAAATTCCCCCATACTCTCACACCTACTGAGAACCACTGTGCTGCAAGTTAGGAATCTCCCAGCTCTTCTGTTTTATATCCATTAGTTTGAAAGCTTTCCTTTCTTTAACGTCTGCCTGAAATTTTACCTTCTTAAGTAAATATTAAGATCTCTCCTGTTTCCTTACTTTTCTTATGAGAAAATCACAATTTGTAATATATTTTACACTTTCACTCAATATTTACTATGACATAATCATTCTATGAGGCTTGAAGGACAGAAATATAAACCTTTTATAAATCAAGAAACCAAATCCCAGAGAGGTTAGGGAATACACTAATATTGCACAAACCATAAATGACAAAACATGCCTTGTAAGATGCCTTGCTAACTCAGTGGAATATCTTTGTTCTTCTAGCATATTTCTTATTTTTATTTTCATTGGGAATTTTTTATGGATATTTATCCTGATTCCATTACAAGGGGAATCATAGCTGAATTTCTTCAGCACCTTTTGCTTTTTATATAAAAATTTTCGTCTAATTTTTAAAAGTTTATATTTATTGATTTTTAAATTTTGGGCCAGGAGACATTGTAAGAGACCATTCAGATCTCACAGCAAAAACCCTATGACTTATGAACGAGAAATATTAGTCTTCTTTTAAGAAAGATAAAGCTGAACCTCTGAGGTTGAGTGAATGCCTACAGCCATGTGGCGGCTAACGGACAGCGTTTGGGCTGCAGTTGAGGTTGACCGAAGGGTGGTCCAGGAGGATGACTGGATTCCAAGCTGACTGATGACACATGTTCTGCATGGTAGTAAACATTAAACAAAGGAGTTGTAAAAACCGTATATCGCCTTAATTTAACTTCTATTGTACTTATTTGGGCATGATTGCATAAGTCAGCACAGCCCTTCAGGGTGTGGCAGACTCTCCAGCTGGTGTCCAACCGCCATATTCCAGTAGAAGCTCCAGCCTCATCCATCTGTGGCTCTTCAATGCACACTGTTCATTTTTTTTCCTCAGGTTTATATAATGCTACTCAATCCCTAGAAAAATATAACAAAATAAACAAATAAAAATGCATTTTCAAGAATATATATGAAGATAAAATTTGAAACTCTTATTTTTGACTGCGTACACATTACTGCATTTCTACTTCTTATTATGGGATGAGAGCTACCCTCATAGCTGCTGGCAGCAAAGTGTGTGTGAGTGAGGAGTCTTCCCTGGGTCCTCTGAGCCCCACGAGCACAGGGTCGCTTGCTCTGTCCCGGCTTATACCAACAGGTTTATGTCTCATCTGAGTCCCTGGAATCTGCATTACATAAAGATTCCCATATTCTTCAAAAGAGATGGAATTTTTAATTTAACAAAATAAACATATTTTCCTGACCTGAAAATCAAAGCATATTGTCTGACATGGCATGATAATAAAACAGGATATTCAAAATTAGAACTTTCCTGAAAGAGTAGCTTCATCAACAGTTGCTGCAATTATGGATGTTTGTTTTACGAGGTTGAGATAAGCCAATATATTCATGACAGTTATAAATATAATTTCTTAAAGGACTTTGGTTTCATTCTACAGTTGCCAGGCCCAGCTGATTTGATACTTTCAAATTATTTACTCTTTCTGTGACTCAGTTTCCTTTGTCTGTGAAGTAGGAATCCTGTCCATTCTGTATATGCCACAGAAACACAGTTAGAATCAATGAGGCAGAGAAAAACCTGTACTTTCACTTTTAAAAATGCCCTTTCTGTTCTGATGGGACTAGCCGAGTAATCTCAAGGTTTCTTCGCAGTGTGAATTAATCCTCCACCCAGGGATGCTTTCCTGGGCCGGAAGCTCTGGGATGGCCTTCAGTGTGCCTCCTTCCCTCCCACTCTATCAGAGGGCCTCTGAATTCGTTCGTAGAGGAAAGTTCTGCAACGAAGGTAGATAAGGAGCCTCCCTTGCTCTGTGAGGTTCTGGTCACCCAATGTCCTCCCCTCTCCTGTATTCCTCAAGGCTGTCTCAGACCTTGCGTCCAGAGGCCCAGGAATGCTGCAAGGTGCGGTGGCAGCTTCCAGTATACAGGTGGCGGTAGAGGACTGAGCTGAAGCCGCTGGCCTTTGCTGTGCATTGTCACCAGCCTGGCTGTCAGAGCCCGCGGTGGAGGAGTGAGCGCCCAGAGACCCTGGTGTGCACGCGGGAGCCACGCTAGCTGCGGATGGGAGCCAGTCTGCTCACGGCATCCCAGTCGGCGTAGTTCTAGAAGCAAATAGCTTGTCGGGGCACAGGCGGAGGAATGGGACTGCCTGAGCCAATTCTGCTTCTGTTGTCTCAGCAAGTTTTTTCTCTATTTTATGATTTTCCGCAATATCTGTAGGTAAATAATTTCTAACTTTACAGTATTTACATATCTCTGTAAGGACCATCAGTCTTTTTAGGGGATCTGCCTGATAATGAGTAAGGAAGAAGGGAGGAAGAGAGGGAAGAAAAGGAACCATCCACTCATTCATTCTTTTATCTAAAATCACGCAGTAAGTAACTAATACAGGTTAATTATAAGGTAATAATACAGGTAAATAATACAGGACAATTTTCACGAAGCATCAATGGAGAAGTTCAATAAATCTTGATGTCTATTGTCTACAAAGTAAAGGTCAAATGTCTTGTGAGAGAATGTGACGTCCATGAAGTTCGGGACACTACGTGCCTCTTGCTCCATCCTGTCACACAGAAGCGGAACCATCCGGCCCACCACACCACGCGTCTCTCCGAGGATCTCATCTTGGGCTCTGCTTTGTGTCTGTGGACAGGAGCCTCTGTTCTTATAACGTGCCCCTCTGTCTACGGTACCTGGCAAGTAGCTCGCCCTAAAAAGTCAGCACTGAAGTCATCTTCCCTGTGAAAAATCTTTTTTTCTAGTTATTAATATTTTTCTAGTTATTTCCTTTTTCATATCCTTCCTAAATCTCTTCTTAGACAATTAATAGTTATACGACCGAGGCAGAGCGATGTCTTGGCCCTAATTCATTCCCCTATGGCAATAATGTTGTGTTCTTGTGGCCCGCCTCAGTGGTAGGTGTGCTTCCCAGCCTTTACCAGGCCATGTGATGCGCTTGGTCCAACAGGATGTTAGCAAGGTGTGATGCAGGGCGCTTGAGCTGTGCTTGTGCAGCTGAGTTTGCACTCTTGTACTCTGTCATCACCACAAGGAGACACACCCGGGTAGTTGCTGCCCTTCATCCCAGGCCTCACCCCCAGACATGTCAAGCGGACCCTAACCTACCCTGAAGTCTGGAGCTAAGCACTGCTGCCTCCAGCCAAAATCTGCTGACTTTCAACTAATCCATGTACTGAGGAGTGAGAACTGTAAATGCATATGGTGGCATTTTTTTGGTATTTGGGGGTTTTGTAGTCAGCATTATTACGGTGACAACTAACTGATAAAATTCCCTTTATCAACTCAGAATTCAAAAATTGATATTTATCCATATCTGAATAAAGGTTTATTGACTGATTTAAAGAAAATGATCATGCTCTTATTGCTATAGATATGAAAGGTTAGGCGTCGGTGTTATACCTTCGAGAATCTTAGTGTTCAGGTAGGACAGGTTAGAGAAATGCATATGCAGCTGGGCTGAGAAGAAGGATGTGATATGTCATGAGGCTGTTCCCAGGGAAGTTTTATAATGGGACTGAGGCAGTACCCCTATGTGAGGAAAGAAAAAGGAAGTTTTCATGACTGCATAAAAAATTTCTGGAGTGGAGCTTTGAAGGTACACAGACTTTCAGCAATCAGAAGTCAAGTGAATGTAGAAAAGGAACGGGTACAGGTATTATGAAAAAGTAGGAAAGCTTCTATAGACAGATACCAAAAAAACTGGAGGAGAGGAATCGTGAGAATTGTACTTGAGAAAAAAATATGTTAGTGTCGTGAAATAAGGATGGAAAAAAATTGATTGACAATCACAGAATCTTTAATTCTAAACCAAAAATTTTTGATTTTCTTCTTTAGGCAGTGGACGGCTATGGGACAGCTTTCTGGGTGGCATCGGATGACCCAGCTCTCCCCGCTTTCTCGCTTGTAGTTCTTAACAATAACTACAGACTGTGCTGAAAATGCAATGTCCTGAGGGATGCAGAGAGACTGCTGGAACAGCCTAGGCTTTGTGCCTGCCACTGTTAGAAATGGGATATCCTTCAGAGCTTCAGCCCTGCTCTTCATGCTGCCCTTGGGGTATAAAACCCAGGCTGGGATGCTTTTCAGGGTCCGTTAGCTGTGGTGCAGGTGGAGCGCACACAGACAACCTGGGCAGAATTCCTGAGCCTTGGAGGACCAGCTCGCCCGGAATCCTAGGCTTCTAGTGTCCTTTGCTGCTTATCTTTGAGTAATAAAGTGGCTTCCGTTAACTTGTGTGAGTGTTGTGTGTCATCTGGTTTGCACAAGTCCTAGAGATTGCAGCCTGCCCTGCAGTGGGCTGAAGTGTGACCAGTACACGGGGAACATACTTTGCAGGAGCCATTTCAGGCTTCTGAGAAGATGAGCTAACTCATTTTTTATGTATTGAAAGAGTCTTAGACATGACATATTACGTTAGGCTAAAATTCAAGGTGGAAAGTAGAATGGAAATAAAAGTTCAAAAAGATAAAAATATATAAAATTTCTAACTGTTAAATAAGAGCTTATTCACATATATTTTAAGCGGATGGCTATGGATAGCAAATCATGATGGTATTTAGAGTCATTAGATGCATTTTAAAAAGTGATATGACGGTTTTATTTTAAAATGTCAATTTTTATAGTGTTGGATGTGACATCCATGCAACTAATCAAACTGAAGTTGAGACATTTTAGATGTGAACTTTAACTGTGTAAAAGAGTATGGCACTTAACAAAATTTTAGGAGGCAGAACAAAAAGGTTTGAAGATCAACACTTGTCCACTTTCACAAAAGGATGAAAAGGCATGAGAAGATTTGGAAATGCTCTGTGAATAACACACCCTGCTTTCCAGTGTCCTTTAGCATTTTTAGGGTTGTAGAAATTACTAAATTTTTTTGATCACTAAACTTTTCCCTACAAATTAATTTGTAGATAAGTGCCATTTTTATAAAATTGAGCTTTTCTATCCATATATACTGCACATTGCTCCACATATTTGAGTATCCCTTTATTTTTCTCCATAAATTGTATCATCTTCTCTAAGAACACCTTGTTTATAGCTCATTAGATTGGTTTCTAAGAAGTTTACAGTTACAGTTTAGTTGTTATTTTGAATAGTATATATTTTTTATAATTAGATATTCATTTTCTTTGTGGTCTTGTATAGAGATGTTATTAATTTTTATAGTTGATTACATATGGCAATCTTGCCTGACTCCTAGATTACTTCTAATGGTTTATAAATTCTGTTTTTATATTTTAATGTGAATAATTATATATACATAAAGTATTATGGTTTCTTCCTTTTCATCTTATTTTTTTATTGCCTTATTTTCTTGACTAAAATTTCAAGTTCAACATCGCCCTGCAGAGATAATAGGTACCTTCTCTTTCTGATTTTAATGAGATCACTTCTAAATTTTTCTTAAATCGGTATCTTGTTTGCTATAAATTCTTAATAAATACACTTTTCAAAAGTTTAATGTTAAACAGGTTTAGGATGTTTCCTTCTATTCCCATTTTGCCAAGGATAAATGTTACTGTGAATGGATGTTGACTTTTGTTGACTACTGAATTATTTTATGCATATATTGAGATAATTATATAAATACTCTTCAGAAGTATGTTAATATGGTTTTAGATCAATATATGTTTAAATTTGAAACTACTAGTTTTTGTTTTTGGTTACATCTTAGTTGTTATGTTTTAATCAATTTCATGATCATTTACTAATTTGCTATTATGTTTTAAATTAGAATATATAGAATTTGCTTTTTTAACAAAACTTATTTTGAGGGATAATACATATACAGAAAATTATACAAAATATTACTATATGCATCTCATTAAATTTTAGTAAAGAGAACACATCCATGCAGTTATCACCCAGTTCAAGAAAAAGAATATTACCAGAACCCCATAAACATTTTTAGTTTTCCGTTTCATTCACTATCTTGCTCAAGGTTAATCACTCTGCTGATTTTTAACATCCTGAATTAGTTTTACCTTCTTTTTTAACTTAATAAAAATAGAGCAATAGTGCATGTTATATTTTTCATTTTCTTCTATTTTTCACCCTTACATTTCTATGATTCATTTATTTATTTTGCAGATATAATTTATTCAGTCTCATTTTTGTATGAATATGTATTGAATGAATATATTACAACTTCTTTATTTATTGTATTGATTCTATTATGACAAACACTTAAATTGTATCCAGCATCTGGCCATTACTAATAATATGGATATTGTTGCTGTATTCCTGTCCATTTTTGATTAAGATAAAATTTATACACTAAAATGCACAGATCTTAAGTGTAAAACTCAAATTACTTTAACAAATGTGTGCCCCATGTAACCAATATCCCAATCCAGATATAGCACATTTCCATAACTCCTCAAAGTTCCTTGGTGTACTTTTCTAAATCAATTCCCCTTCTTATGGACAGCCACTATTCTCATATCTATCACATAGATAGATATTAATAGTTTGTCTCTACTTGAACTTCATATAAATGAATTCAGAGAGTAGCTACTCCCGCCTTGCTTTTTTCATCCATCACAATGCGTTGGCGGTTCATCCACATCGTTACCTGTGCAGTAGCTCATTGTTTCCCATTGTTAAGGTGCATTCCATTGTATGAATATAGCACAATTTGGTTATCCATTCTATTCTTGATGGATGTTTGGGTTGTTTAATTTCTTGGCTAAAGAAGTAAGCCACTATCAAATTTTTTTTGTGTGTGTATGATTTTGCAGAAGTATGCTTTCATTACCCTTGAGTGAATTTGGTAGGGGAATATAATATCTGGGCTCAGAGATGACTGTGTGTTATGTTTAACTTTATATGAAAGTTCAAACAGTTTTCTAAAGCATTAATAGTTGTTCCTTATCATATTCCCATAAGTGATTTCTGAGATTTCAAGATACTCCATATCTGTACCAACAATTGCCACTATCAGTGCTTTGAATTTTAGTGTTTCTAATAGGTGTGAAAGAGTAAAGTGTTGTAATTTTAACTTGAATCTTCTTTAATACTAATGATGTTGAACATCTTTTTAAGTTCTTGCCCTTCTTAGATCTTGTCTTGTAAAATGTCTGTTCTAGTCTATTGAGGATTTGCAAGTGGGATTTAGTGTTAAATTGGTGATTTATAAGAGTTTTCAAAATACATTTTGACTATAAGTCTTTTGTCGGGTATATGTACTATAAATATTATCATAGGGTCTTAATTAAAAGATTTTCTTATTTGGATAAGGTTTAATTTATTATTTTGTTTATTTTATAATTTGGATATTTTGCATTGATTCTAGTAAATACCTGCCAATCCCAAGGTCATAAACTTATTCCACCATATTTTATAGTAGAATGTTTATAATCTTAGCTTTTGCATGTGGATTATTTATAATCCATATCAAATTACTTTTTGTGAGTGATGTAAAGCAGAGATGTTTGGATTGTTTTATTCTTGGATATTATGAAATATTCCATTATTTCATATAATGAAGTCATGAGAAAGTCATTCTTTTTCATATATTTATTTAGCTGTTCAATACCATATATTAAAAAGACTTTATAGCACATTTGTTGAAAATAAATTGGCCTTACATATGGATCCATTGGGGACTCCCTATTCTGTTCCACTGAACTTTATTTGAATCTTTATATTACACCATACTCTCCTTATTGCTGTAGCATTTCAGTAAGTCCTGTAATCAGGTAGTAGAAGATTTCCTAAATTTTTTCTTTTTTTATGTTGTTTTGTCTATCCTATATTCATTGTATTTCCCTGTGAATTTTAGAATTACATTCCTAATTGCCATCAAAATGAAAACAAATCAACCAACCAGACAAGTGAAACTTTGCTATGTGTTGACGGGGATTACATGGAATTTAGAAAGAATTACATCTTAATATATCTCTTCATTTATTTTTCTTCAATTACTCAAAATGTTTTATTTATTGTTTTTCATGTATTAATCCTATACATCTTTTATTAAATATATTTTAAGTACCTTATGATGTTGTTTTTGATGTCATTATAAAATGTATTTATTTTTCCATTTTTTCCTCCAAAAAACTTCCAATTTTTCTCTAATAGTGTAAAGGGAGAAAATTGATTTTTAAAATTCTTTTCAGAATTTATGTAGGATGTCTCATTGAATTTTTTTTAATTGTGACAGCTTTATTGGGTATAATTGGCATTCCATAAACAGTTCCTACTTAAAATGTACAATTTGATGTTTTAATATATGTATATACCCGTGAAGCATTGCCAAAATACATTACCCCTAAAGATTCCACATTCACCTTTCCATTTCCTGCCTCCATTTCCTCCCTGACCCACCACCTCTCATCCCCAGATAACCACTGATCTGCTTGTCACTATACATTAGTTTTACTTTCCAGAATTTTATATGAATGGAATCAAACATTTTGAAATTCTACTTCCATCACTCAGTTTAATTATTTTGAGATTCATCTATGTTATTACATATATCAATAGATCCTTCCTTTAGATTCCTCAGTGGTATTATGTTCTGCAAGTATAAAACAATTTGTTTAATCATTCAACTGTTGATGGAGATTTGGCTTGTTTCCATTTTTTGGTGATAACAGATAGAATTGCTATGATCATTCATGTAGAAGTCTTTGAACACATGCTTTAATTCTTTTTGGGAAGATACTACAGAGTGGAGTAGCTGGATTCCATTGAAGATATTTTCTTAACTTTTTAAGAAACAGCTAAAGTTGTTTCCAAAGCGTTTGTAACATTTGATGTTCCCACAAGTAGTGTATGGGAGTTCAAGTTCTTCTAAATTCTTACCAACATGAAGTTTAGCTATTCTAATACATGGGTAGTATATCTCATCTGTGATTTTAATTTGAATCTCCTTAATCCTAATAATGTTAAGCATTTTTTAGGTGCTTATTTTCCATCTGTATATATTCTCTGGTGAGGTGCCTGTTCTCAATATTACACTGTTTTCCTTTTGTCCATTTTTAATTGGGTTATTTGTTCCTTTTATTGGAGAAATGTATTTAAACACTGAGATGTAAGTATTAGGTACATCCACTGCTATTGACCTGTTGCCACTCCCAGGGCATCTCAGTGGATGGTTAGGCTATAGGTATTGCCACATATCCAGAGTTTGTGTGTTGGAAACTTGGTCCCCAGTGTGAAGGTTGAGAAGTAGGACTTTTGAGATATGTTTAGGTCATGAGGGCTTTACTCTCATGAATGAATTAATGTAATTATTGTAGGATCGGGTTCATTATCAAAGGGTGAATTTGGCTCCTTTGCTCTCTGTCATCCTCTCTTTGTCCTTCTGCCATGGGACGATGCTACATGAAGGCCCTCGCCAAACACTGGCCCCTCGACCTTGGACTTCCCAGCTTCCAAAATTGTGAACCAATAAATTTCTGTTCATTTTAAATTATTTCATTTGTGAAATTCTATTATAGCAGCACAGAAATGACTAAGATGAGTGTGTATTACTGTATGTAAACACACCAGCGTATTTATACACAGTGAACACCTTTATATCTGATTCTCCCCATATCTATCTATATACATCAAAAATCAGGGGTTCACAGAGGCAGCCCCAATTTCAATGCACTCCACAGGATTCATTCTAAGGTTTTCCGTCTCTTTTTATTTTCAATATTATTATCTTCAATACCTAGAAGCCTGGATCCCAATATCCTTGATATATTTACTTGCAGTTTCCTCATATATAACCAATCTCCTGTGGTATTTGCTGTCCCTTCTCCATGGGGATGCTGTTTAATTCCACCTGGACTCTGATGTCACACACAGGAATGCCCCTTGACCTCCGTGATCTCCTCAGCCCACTCAGAATTCAGCACACACTCTAACTGGGCTTTGGTCATCCAGGCTGCTCAGTCTCCCCATGAGATCACTCCTTGCGGCCTCAGGCTCTCATATCCTGCTCTGGGCCAACACTCTCTACTCCTTCCCCCTTCCCCCAAGTGAGAATGCCTATCTTGCTGGGCACTATCTGATGCTTTCAGAAACCAATGGTCAGGAAGCAAAGAAAAAGAAAAGAAAGAGAAGGCAATGCAAGAGGAAGTAGAAGAGAAAAAGGAAGAAATTTACCTAACTTTCAAAATGAAAATATGTACAAGGGTAATAGAAATCTATACATTTCTTTCAGTCCTGTTACTGCTTCTTTTTGCAAATTTTGATATATTATAGTTTCATTATCATACAGTTCAAAATATTTTCTAATTTTCTTTG
>CAUYSK010062277.1:0-30933 GCA_963575035.1 Avahi laniger | reverse complement strand
CTGAGTGGGCAGATACACAGAAGACTGACTTGCAAGGGGCAGGGCCCCTGTGGGGATGAAGTCCCTGTGACTCAGGCCACCTATGGCACCAAAGAAGAAAGATCCATTTAGGGCCAGGAACCAGCTTGTCAGCACTTCACTCTTCAAGAGCAGCGACAGTTCCAGCAGCATCCACAGCCTCCACGAAGGAAGCCGGCCTCCCTCTAGATGGTAAACATCTCGCTATAAACAGGCACGGGCTTCTCAGCCATTGGTGAGAGCGGAAGAAGGAATTTTCCATCATAGGTTGCTTTGCCTCTTCATTCTGCTTCTCACCAGAGCTCCAAATGAGGCCAAAGCAGAAAGTCCCAGCACACGGGGTCCCAGACTTCAGGGAGCTAAAGAAACACCTGCGCTGCCACGACGAATGCGTTTCAGGGGTCCCGCCTAACATGCTGCAGTTCAGGAAGTCTGCGGCTAGAAGTGTCTCAGTGTCCATGCAAGCACCCCCTGACTCCAGGGCAGTGGTCAGTAGACCCCCTTGAGAAACATTCCCTGCCCTTGACCTTTTGGGCTATGAGAGCTGGGAATCGGTGGACGCTCCAATGTTAACTGTCTCCACTTGTTTGTCTTTCTCTACTTTGGAATGCCACCAAGGTCAGACAGGGAACCGTGGCAGGTTTCTTGTGGGTGAATCTTATCTCAACTCCTCTCTTCCTTCCCCTCTGATGAAGACACATTCCCTCCATTAGCAGAGGACTGACTCCATTAGCAGAGGACTGACTATGGTACTGAGTCACAGGGAACTGAAATGGGGTGTTATTTGTGCAATGTGAAGAGAATTTGTGTTGGGCATGACGAAACAGTTTTGGAAATAAATGGTGGTGATAGATACGCAACATTATGAATGCATTTAACGCCACTGGACTGTACACTTACAAATGGCTACATGATAAATGATAAAATATCATTTTAATGGTAAAATGATAAATATCATTCTATGTATATTTTACCACAATCAATAATGACAATAGTAATGAGAGGGGCTCATATTATTTGAATTTCAAGCTTTGTGCACATTATTCCAGCTAAGCCATCACGTGGCGCTCTCTGCAGAGTCAGGGCAGACAATAGGACTGAGAGCAACTGGGAACAAAAGAAAATGGGCGGAGGGTTCTCAGCTTACTGGGGGCAAGATTTTGTAGAGAACGAACATCGTGATCAACATCAGAAATTCCTCGGAAGCACACTGAGCCGCTACTGCTGGTTTCCAGTGTCTACAAGGCAGCAGCAGAAACACGGGGACGTCCCCTCCTCCCCAGTTTCAGCCACGCCCCAGGGCCGGCTAGGTTTGGCTGCCAAACTTAACGGTTTAACAGAAAAGGAAACGGAAGTGAAGAAATCAGGGAGGAGGGGGAGACGCTGGCCCTAGCTCCTCACTCTTCCCCGAGAGGAAGGAATTCCGAGCTGCGCCAGTGCCTTTCCCGGAGGAGTCGCCAAAGCCAGGCTGCAGCGCTCCTGCCAAGGACAGAGTCTGGCTTGCCCTGCGCCCCTCCCTGGCAAACCTCGCAGGGAGCAGGGCGGAGGCCCTGGGCAGGCTCTCCTTGCACAAGCCCCCTTACTGCAAGGCCCCTGCTGACACAACTTCCGCCCCGGGGAGCCCCATTTCTCAGAACAGCCCGCCCCCGCCGGGTGGGGCCATGTCCCCCTAACCCGGATGCTGCGCTAAAGCCATGCACGTTACTCAACTGTGAGCACGCTTTTGACCCAGTTGGTAAATAGCCACTGCCCTGAACCCTTTAAGTTCAGGAAATGCCACCCCAAAATACGCCGCTTTGATATACTCATTACTTTGAGTTGAAGACACGTGAAAAATAGCAAATGCAGAGAGATGCTTTCTCTCAACTCCCCTTTCCTGCCTAAAGATAGACTCTCGGTCCCCTCCCAGGGAGTTGGATCTACAGGAGAGGAGGCCAGAAGACACCACACCTGGCAAATCAAGTCTTCTTCCGGGGCCCATTGCTCTTTCCCCGGAATCATTTACTCTCCCCTGAGCGGCCTCCGCCCCCACGCCGCTCTCGCCCGGGAAGAGGGTATATAAGCCCCCAAACCTCCCCGATTTCCGGCACTCACTTTTCCTTCCCGTGATGCCCCGTGCAGGTAAGAAATTAGGCTCAGTTACCGAACCCACAGAGAGTAGAAAGAGCGTCTTCCCTCCCCTACAGCCCTGAAGACCCTCCCTCCACCCTCCCCAGACCACCCAATCAGCAACCTGACGCCCCGGAATCCTCCTGGAGCCGGCTCCAGACTTCACCGGGTGTCAGTTCTGATGAGTAGGAGCACACAGAGCACAACGACAGGCAGGGCCCTCGTGCTGGGGTTGGTTTTTAATTTTCATTTTAGGAAGTAAAACTTTATCTGAAATTTGCCTTTTAATGCCAATTCTCTCCCCCAGAATTTCAGAACCGGTTTTTTTCCCCGCCTCACTTCGGATTCTCCAGAAAGGCTGCGCTGCCCTCTAGTGGCGTAATGTAGCTGTTGCACAGTCCCCTTTGGAAGCCGCCTCTAACTTTTCCTCTCATAATTCATCCTGTTGTCCTTCCTGGGAAATGTAGGAGTCTTTTTTCGACCCTCTAACCAAACACCAGAAAATCAAGGTTAGACGTGCCATTATTTCTTCTAAATAAGGGAATAAGGGTGGAATAACATAAGGAAGGGATGCATGTGCCGGTTTTCATATTTGGCTGTTCACGCACCCATAAATGGATTTATGACCTAAACAGAGACATCTTACTTCACATTGTGAGGAAGGGGCTGTATCTTTGACTCTTTCACGTCTGCTTTATGATCGTTCCTTCGTCCTAGGTCCCTCCTGGCTTCACTGTGCCTGGGAGTGCCTGAGGACAATGTATCCCGCCCACCCTGGGTTTCACCCCAGGGTGCAATGCTCTGAAGTGAAGCTCCCCACAGAGCGACTCAGGTTCCCAGGGGCACACAGCAGTGAGCCAGGGGATGGTGAAGTCCCGCAGGACTGAGGTAGCACCTGGACACCCATCTGGACAGCCCCCACCTCAGCCCAGAGCCTGTCGGCTTCCACCGGCTTCCCCTGTAGGTCCTTCCTTCAAGTGGGGTCTTGACAGTGGCTTGAGCAGAGAAGAAAAAACTGGGCTTATGAGGTGAGCTTAATATAGCAGGTAGTTGTCTATCAGGGGAGACGAGAAGTGGGTGGTTGTAAGTGGATGCCGTCTCGGCCAGGGCCACGGCGTCCCTGCGGCGTGGATTAATGCACAACATCTCACCATTGCTCTGGACCTGACGTGTGGTGAAGCGGATCCAAAAGGAGGTGACTCAAAGAGGGTCCTGCTCACCAACAGGAGCTCTCTCTGTGAGATGGGCAGTCGGCCGACATAGAACCATCACTGTGCACTCACGAGGGGTCCCATATCCAGGGCAAGGTACGTCTTCCCAGTCTGACAGCCATAACTAAGATGGCCTCACAGCTCTGGCCCTAGGAAATAATGTCTAACTAGAGCATACCCAGGGGGCAGCCAAGCATCTGGAGCAAGTGCCACAGCGCCAGAACTTGTCCCCACTTCCCCTGCCTTGTGAGGAGGGAGGCAGCCTCCATAAACAAGAGAACTTCATGCTACAAATCCTGAAAGTTAAAATCTCAAGTAACAAAGGAATCTTGATGTATTTCTCCCCTGCACGGACATTGAGAGCCCTTTATAAATCCTGAATGTTTTACTGGACAATGACTATGACTTTTTTTTGTTTGTTTTTTTTTGACACAGAGTCTTGTTCTGTTGCCTGGGCTAGAATGCCACGGTGTCAGCCTAGCTCACAGCAACCTCAAACTCCTGGGCTCAAGCGATCCTCCTGCCTCAGCCTCCCAAGAAACTGGGACTACAGGCAGGCGCCACCATGCCCGGCTAATTTTTTCTATATATTTTTAGTTGTCCAGCTAATTTCTTTCTATTTTTAATAGAGACTCTTGCTTAGACTGGTCTTGAACTCCCGACCTTGAGAGATCCTCCTGCCTTGGCCTCCCAGAGTACTAGGATTACAGGCCTGAGCCACCACGCCCGGCCTATGACCTTCTTCAAATGTTTGTTTCCAGTACTCTTTTCATTTGGACTTTCTGAAGAATATTAACTGTGGACCACAGTATTCCACCTGCCCATGCCCTGCTAAGTGTCACAAGGCCTCATCTCCTTACCTGCTTGTCATGAGACTCTTCCCGCCCAGCCTCCCCAGAGCAATTCATGGAGGGATGAAAGGTTGTGTTCATGTACCCTGTAAAAATCTGTACAATTATTATATATCAATTTTTATTAATAAAAAGAAAGAAAAAAGATGCCAGTATATGCCACTAGATGCAAATGAAAACAACTAGGTATCATTTTTACTAAATCAGATTAAAGCCAGGCACAGTGGTGCACACCTATGGTCCCAGCTACTGGGGAGGCTGAGGTGGGAGGATCCCTCAAGCCAGGAGTTCCAGACCAGCCTTGGCAATATAGCGAGACCTCATCTCTAAAAACAATTACTAAAGCAGATTAGCAAAATTTGAGTATTAGATTGGTGAGGCAGTGGGAGATGTAAACAAGGCAAACTCTTTGGAAAGTAATTGTGCAATATCTATAAAAAAATATAAAATGTAAGTACATATTCTTTAGTTCACCAATTCCAGTTCTTTGGGTTATAGTCACACAAGTCTGCAGATTTTTGTTGTGGAAATGACCACAAATCACTCATTGTGACAGCAAAATTAGAAAGAGCCAATTGTATATCAAGGTAATAGGTAACGCTAGGCACCATTATAAAGAACAGAGTGGCTCTATATTGTAGATATGGAAATTGTCCAAAGTTATATTATTAAATAATGAAAACAAAATATGCAACAGTGTTATAGCATAATCTAGTTTGTGGGTTTTTTTAAGAATCCACATGTACTAAAATACACATAACCACTTATGAAAAAACATTTTCTATTTACCCACTTTTGCAATTCTTATTTTTTAACTACATGAATGGTTAAAAAACATGAAAGAGCTAGTTTTTTAAAATGATAAAAAATGATGTGATATAAAATTACTGACTCGGAACAATATTATTAAGTGAAAAAGCCAAGTTACAAAACGACACGTATATGATAATCATATTTCTTTCTTTATACATCTGTAATGATTTCCATATATTTTTGCATATAAAAAACTGGAAGAATTTAGTCGAAATCCCCAGCAGTAATTATTTTTCCATTTGTTTCTTTGAACTTTGTATTGTTCTACAACAGGGTGTTTCACACTAGGCATTTGGGAGCAGACTATTCTTTGCTGTGGGGACTGTCCTGTGTCTTACAGGGTGTTTAGCAACATCTCTGGCCTTTCTCCACTAGATGCCAACAGCACCCTCCTCCACTGTGACAACCAAACCGTTTCCAGACCTTGCCAAATGTTGCCCTAGAGGGCAAAGTTGCACTCCCCCAACCACTGTTGTACGGTAAACATGATTTCTTTATGTAATAAAGAAGTTAAATGAATATAAATTGGATAGAAATACAGACAATTGATAGATAGATAGACTGCGTAATATAAGAGAAAGAGTGGAAGATATACAAGACATGTAGAGTAACCATTGGGAGACAGAGAAGTCAAGAAGCAGTTGAGACCACCCCACTGAGATTTTTTTTCTGACCTTTCCCCAGATTCTTCTAAAAGGGGAGTAAGGTGAGTGACTATTCCCCAACTCATCAGAAGACATTCATCCAAATGAGGGAGCACCCACATGCTATCCTTTGGAGGTTTTGTCTATATTCTAACGATGCTGCTAAGAAAAAAATATTTCTGATGATCCTCTTTGGAATATCTCACCTTACTCCCCTTGTAGAAGAACCTGGAAAAAGATCACAAAAATATCAGTGGAATGGTCTCAACTGTTTTTTGTTTGTTTGTTTGTTCTGAGATAGAGTGTAGTGGTATCATCATAGCTCACTGTAACCTGAAACTCCTGAGCTCAAGGGGTCCTACCGCCTCAGCCTCCAGAGTAGCTGGAGCTACACGTGTGCATCACAACATCTGGCTAATTTTTTCTATTTTTAGTAGTGATGGGGGTCTCTTGCTCAGGCTGGTCTCCAACTCCTGAGCTCAAGCAATCCTCCTGCCTGGGCCTCTCAGAGTGCTAGGATTACAGGCATGAGCCACTGTGCCTGGCCTCAACTGCTCCTTGACTACTCTGCCCAGTGGTTACTCTGAACATCTTGTATATCTTCAGAAAGATCGCCACCTTGCTGACACCTTGATTTTAGACTTCTAGCTTCCAATTAAATTTCTGTTATTTTAAGCCACCCAATTTTTCATACAGTCATGAGCCAAATAAAGACATTCAGGTCAACAATGGATTGCATATACAACGGTGGTCCCCATAAGATTATAATGAATTGGGCAGGTGTGGCGGTGCAAGCCTGTAGTCCCAGCTACTTGAGAGGCTGAGGCAGGAGTATCGCTTGAGCCCAGAAGTTTGAGGTTGCTGTGAGCTAGGCTGGTGCCACGGCACTCTAGCCTGCGCAACTGAGTGAGACTCTCCAAAAAAAAAAAAAAAAAAAGATTATGATGGAGCTGAACAATTCCTATTGCCTAATGACATCATAGCCATTGTAACATTGTAGGGCAGTTATTTTATTGTTTCATAAGTTGAGTGTAGCCTAGATATACAGCATTTATGAAGTCTACAGTGGTGCACAGTAATGTCCTAGGCCTTCACATTCACTCACTGCTCACACTGACTCACCAGAGCAACTTCCAATCCTGCAAGCTCCATTCATGGTAAGTGCCCTGTATAGGTGTACCATTTTTTATTTTTCATACCATATTTTTACTGTCCCTTTCTATGTTTAGATATGTTAAAATATACAAATACTTGCCATTGTGTTACAATTGCCCACAGTAATCAGTACAGTAACGTGCTGTGCAGGTTGGTAGCCTAGGAGCAATAGGCTATACCATATAGCCTAGGTGTGTAGAAGGCTGTGCCACCTAGGTTGGTATAAATACACTCTATGATGTTTGCACAGTGATGAAATTGCCTAAGATGCATTTCTCAGAATACATCCCTGCTGTTAGGCAATGCATGAGTATACTTTGTTGTGTATGGCAACCCTAGGAAACTAACAGAGTTGTCTACTCAGTATCCATCCCCTCTTCTTAATAGTACCCAAATTTCCATTTGTGTATTTACTCCTAGTGTACACAGGAAGTGACCAATCCCCAGTGCCAGGCTGGACCTGACCAGCTTAGCCGATCTGCATCTTTAATTATTTCACCCCTAAGTCATTAGTTCAGGGGCAAATGCCTGCCTTGAACTGGGCCAGAGTGACTCTCGCAACTCTCACTCAGAACGATGGGACACAGGGATCACGGAGAGGATGTGAGCCACTGGATGTGAACCAGAAAGCACGAATCCTGCATTGCATGTGGCAACAACCATCTTCAGGTGCCACCAAAGGGGTGGGCAACAGAGCAGAGACTCAAGGGCCCTGGCTCCCTGGAGATGTTTTCAAACCACTAGATCAGTTTGCCCTGAAGCACCGAATGCCTTACAGTCAAAGGCTTATGGTTTAAGCCAGTTTGACTGGGATCTTACATTCTTTGCAACCCAAAGCTTCCTAGATGACAAGCCAGCATCACAGGACAGTAAGCACCATCTCAAGCCAAGCAAGAGAGGCTTTAAGAGAAGCCCTTGGAGAGCTAGACATGAAGGACACAGGGCTGAAACCATCCTGAAGAGTCTAAAGCCTGGAGGCATGGCCAGAACCCCCCTGCCTGGCAGCTATGGGAAGAGACATGGCTGTGGTGGGAACGAAGGAGGCACATCTCCCAGAGGCCAGACGTAGGCTTGCGGAAGGCGGCCAGGCCAGGTCTGCTACAGAGAGACTCTGCCCAAGAGTACAGCAGGAGAACAACCCAGAAAGCAAGAGGAGCCTTGTGTTGGTAATCGATTGGCCAGTAGGGGGAGTCATCTCCCACTTCGAGGGAACTGGGTGCAAGATACCCAGCAATGGTAGAATCCCTGAAGAACGCAGAAAAATGCTCCCTGAGAAAATAATCCCGCAGCTGGGCCTGTGCCCCATCCAGAGAGCACCAGGGCCAAATTACAACGGAGCAGGTCAAGCCAGGCCTCCCCTGCCCCTCACCTCTCCTCCCTGCCCACTCCAGTCCTGCAGAGAACAAAAAGTGCAGGTGGCGAAGGAGGCAAGAGGTCAAGTCAGAAAGAAGGGGACCACTCCCCACGGGGCCCAGCCTAAGACAGGCCTCTGCTGAAGTAGGGTAGAGGATGTTAGTAGGATAAAATATGGAATATTAGCACAGATGAGACTTTTCTGATTATTAAAAGGAGTCTTCTCCTATGACTAAAAGGGCCTGTTGTCACAGCAAGTGTTACAACGGGTCGTTCTGAGGACAAACGGAGCGGCACAGGGAGAGTCAGAGATGAAGGTTTATTCGCCAGTGGGCTCAGAGGAGTCTGGCCACCAAATTCTGAGCCCTGTCTACCTGGTTTTTTCCACTTTTATTAGGTTGGGGTGGTCCGAGGGGTGGGTCTCAGGTGGCTGATGCGATTGGTAAGCGTGATTGCAGGAGCCAGGCAATAGATGGGGGTCTTCCTTATCACTGGGAACACTACGGCCCTGCCCAGACTTTAACCAGGTCTAGTGTGCACTGTCGTGCCCATGTCCCAGGGCGCTCACCCTATGCAGGAAGGCCATGTATTGCCAATACCCTTGACTCTGCCCGAGGGCTTTTTTCTAGCGAAGGAGGGTGCTCAACCCTCAAGCCAGGCAAACCGGAAGTGCTGGAGTGTTCAAATACCTGGAAGCAGTCCTCAACGAGTGAGGGGCAGGGAGTCGTTAGGTAAGTCCCACAGCTTCCTGGCCCCTTCAGTAGAGATAGCTCTGTGATCTCTGGCCTGAAAACTCCCTCGTTATTGCTTCATTCCCTTTCCTATCTCACTTCCTCACTATTTGCATTCAAACTCATGTCTCAGGGTCTGTTTGGACGAGACCCAAACCAAGACACCAGGAATAGACAAAGTGACTTCAAACAACAGGTGTGAATTGGCACTGGGGGGCAGGAGGGTTGGGTGGGGAGGTTTCTTGCTGCTTGTCCTTTCAATAGATCAGTCACACCAAGGTTCTGGTTTTACTCATAATTAAGTTTCCTGCCGAAAACCTGGGGACAGGAGGCAGCGGGGTTTTCCGCTCTCCTCCGCATGTTCACCACATCTTGAAAGCGAAGCTAAAGAGAGCTGGACACTCCTCACACAACTCACCTGACTCCTTCCTGCCTCTTGAACCTTCCATTCCCTCACCTGATGCCCTAGGAATGGGGCGGGTTGCACATGGGGGCCAGAGCCCACAAGATGCGAGTTCATGAGGCTGGGGCTGGTGGCTGATCGGTGTCAGTGTGGCTAGTTTCCAACAGCCCAATAGCCTTTTTTACTTTGTTTTTCCTTTTTTTTTTGATTAATGTGTAATTTATATACAGGAAAATTCAATCATTTTTATGTATAGTTCTGACACCTTTTTGGTTTAAAAAAACAATCCTCCTGCCTCAGCCTCCCAACTACCTGGGACTACAGGCACATGCCACCATGCTCAGCTAATTTTTCTATTTTTTTGTAGAGATGGGGGTCTCACTCTTGCTCAGCCTGGTCTGGAACTGCTGGCCTCAAGCAATCCTTGGCCTCCCAAAGTGCTGGGATTACAAGCATAAACCGCCACATCCAGTCTGGCTATTCTAAATCATTTGAATTTCCATATAAATTTCAGAATCATCTTCTCAATTTCTCACAAAGTAAACCAGCTAGGACTTTTACTGGGTTTGCCCTGAATCTGTAGGTTAATTTAGGAAGAACTGACATCTTAACAACATTTAGTCTTTCACTCCATGTCAAGGTATAGACAAGGGGAAAATGTTCACTTATTTTGGTCTCCTTTAAATTCTGTCAGTAACGTTTAGTGTTTTCACTGCAGAAATCTCCATCATTTTTATTCCTGCCTGTGTGATATTTTCTGTTGCTTTCTCAAGTCCAGAACTAGAATGAAGCAAGAGAGCAGGAGAGTGAATGCCTCCCCAAATTTCGTGTCTTAGATGCCTATCTTGTCTCATGGTAGTCCCAGCCCTGGCTGCTCTACATGATACTTCCTTCATTTTATTTCTACTAGTTTGTTTCTGGTGTGCAAAAATTCAATGAAAGCTCAGCGACAGGCAGAGTCAGAAGGGGGTGTCCCAGACAGGAAAAGAATGGGACATATGGGTCTTCAGGAATCGGTGGGCTGTCCCCTAAAACTTTCTATTGCATCCTCTACTTCCAAGTCACTAACCAGGCTCCCAGTGCATCACAGGCAACTGAGAATCCAGGAAATGGATTTTTTTTGTTTTTTTTTTTTTGGATATAGGGTCTTACTCTGTCGCCCAGGCTGGAGTGCCGTGGCACAATCGTGGCCCACTGCAATCTTGAACTCCTGGGCTCGAGCAGTCCTCCTGCCTCAGCCTCCTGAGTAGCTAGGACCACAGGCACATGCTAATTCCTGGCCAATTTAAGAAATGGAACTTTAAATCAGAGCTAGCCTAGCCCGGGGCAGGGCAAGCACAAGAGGAGGAGGAGCAGCCCAGCCTGTGGGTGTCCATGAGGCCATGAGGTCATCCCCGGCGCCCTGTCTACCCCTCTTTATTTTCTCATGCTTATGCTCATTTCTAAGGGCATGTGAGGTGACTCACAAAACTGCCTACAACTTGGCAAGATGAAATTAATATATAAGGAAATTGAAGGGAAAATGGGGACACAGACATAAACTGGAATCAGGCAGGGGTGAGCAAAACTGTGGGTAGAAAAACAGGTCAGAGCCAAGGAGTGTGGAGAAGCCAAGGTCAAAGGCAGTGTCAGGCAGAACCCAAGGCTCTGTCTTACACCTCGGAGGGTCAGAATTTGTTCTGACCACCGTCATCTCTGGTCCAGATGATGCATTAGCTCCTCTCTGTTCCCCAGCTTCCAGCTCTCCTCCCTCCACACAGTCTGGTGACATAGTAGTATTCAGAGTGATCTTTTAAAAACACAAGTCAGCCCCAGTATGGGAGAAAATATCTGCAAATAACATGTGATAATGTTCTAGCACCCAGAATATTTAAAGAACTGTTGTAACTCATCAATAAAAAAAGACAAGGATCTCAATTTTAAGATGGGCAAAGAACTTGAGTAGACAATTCTCCAAAGAAGACATAAAAATGTCCAAAAAGCACATGAAGAGGTGTTTGACATCATTACTCATTAGGGAAATGCAGTTCAAAACCACACCCAGTAGGGTGACCAGACAGTACTCCAAGATAGATAGTAACAAGGGTTGCTGTGGATTTAAGAACAGGAGCCTTAAAATCATACAACTGCTTTGGAAAACAGTGTGGCAGTTCCTCAAAATGTTACACAGAGTTACCATGTGACCCAACAAATTCTACTGGTAGATATATACTCAAGATAATTGAAACACTATGAAGCAGTTAAAACGAAAACACTGCTACCATGTGCAACAACATGGACAAATCTCATTTCCCTACTGCTGAGTGAAAGAAGTTAGGACAAGTAAGTACAAATTGTATGATTCCATTACATGAAAGTCAAAAATGGGTGAAACTAATTTTTCTACCCATATCAAAAGTATGGGAAGGAACTAGAAGCCTTTGGCCACGAAGATGGCAAGAATTGGGGCCTTAATTGCCATCTGGGCTCTGGAACTTTCTCTACTTTTTGTCTCAGCTTCTATTTAGAAGTCAGCTTGAGTCTCTCCAAATGTCTTTTTTTGCAATGCAGATTCCACGGCCCCTGGCAGACTCGAGACACACATATTTCCAGCCCCTTCACCTGGAACAAAACCTCTCTTCACTTACTTCCCATTCAAAAAATGCTAGGGAAGGCTTCTAATTAGCCAGCGATTATGTCTACCGACCCTGGGCTGATCTGTCAAGCAATAGAACAGGCAACTCCCACTAGACCCCCATGGTTGGAGCTGGGGGAGGAAGAGGTCTCCCAAAGTTGCTATCTCCAAAGAGACGTGCTGTTTCCAAAAGATAGATGGGTGAGAGACAGACAGTCTCACAGGTATCCACACCATTCAGGCCCCAGCTTTCCTGGAATTCGCTCAGCTGATGCGTCCTGTCCTTCCCAGAGCAACAGCTTGTGCCTCTGTCCTCCCGTCCATTGGTTTTCACACGCCAAGTCTTGCAGGCAGCTCGGGAAACACTGTCAGGTGTACCCAAGACGAACCACTGCTACTTCTCATTGCTGCTGTGGACCCCTCCTCTAGAAAATGCCCGGTATAGCATTTTCAACCTTCATGGAGTCCACAAACTGACCCACAGCAATGCATGCCTTGTCAATCTGGCAATGCTTACTGAAATTTAAATATTTATACCTGTAACCCAGCATATCTGCTTCTACAAATGTGTCCTATCCTCACAGAAACACTCTCACAAGTATACAAATGTATGTCGAAGGATATCCATGGCAGTATTACTTATATAAAGGAAAAACTGGGAGGAGAGACATATAATTCCAAATACCTATCAATAGGGAACTCATTAAATAAGTGTTTATTCATACACACAATGGCATATTTTACAACTGCTGAAAGAATGATATCCTAATACTGAAAGAAGTTTAAGACATGTTGTCAAAAAGCAGGTTGCAAAACAATATCTATGGTATCGTGATAATAAGAATGATGATTATGATAACAATACTATCTATGTTAGCAGGTGCAGGGAAAAAAAAATCTAAGCAACATACACCAAATTATTAACAATAGTTAATAGGTGCTGGGAGCAGGTGTCCAATCGGGAGATTTATGAGGAACTTTCATCTTCCAAAGTATATATTTCTGAAATATTCGAATTTTTAAAAGAAAATGTATTTCTTTAGGATCTTAAACATAAAATAATGGTCTGTTTTTTAAGAAAGGGTCTTGAAAGTTGGGGACAGTGTGACAGATGCTGTTTGATTTCCTTTCAGACAGATGTCTTGCCTTCACAACGTTGTTTAAGAATTCAGACTTATCTCCTTGCTCACTGACCCATAACACAGCAGACTAAATGTTTGACATGGGAAAATTCCCTGGGACAAAAGGGCTTATTCAAGCAGACCTAACAGCCATGAGCTAGCTCATAATCAGCAGAGAGACAGACATCATGCTGGCGCTGGGGGTGGGGAGAGGCTGGGGAGAGGCTACTGAGGGCCTTGGAGGGAACAGCAGCTCCTGTGGCCTTGGCTTTGCCAAAAATGCTACAGTGGTGGCCTCAGTGGTGGAGATCCTGGGTGGGAGACCACAGTGAGGAGAGCCACTGTGGGCTTCAAAGCCGGGTCAGACACAGTTAACAGGAAATGCAGAGTGTGTCTTGAAGGAGGGTGATCAGGGAATCACGTGCTATTGAAATGTAGGCCTATTTTAGGGAGATCAGTGTAGAATCTGCATTCTGAACTTTTCCTTTCTTTCTTTTCTTTTTTAAAAAAATGTATTTTTTTATTGTGGTAAAATACATATTACATAAAATGTACCATCATAACCATTTTTGATTGTACAGTTCAGTGGTATTAATTGCATTTGTAATGTTGTGGCAGCCATCACCACCATCCATCTCTGGAACTCTTTTCATCCTGTAAAATTGAAATTCTGTGCCTGTTAAACAATAAGTCCCCATTTTCCCCCTCTCTACACCCCTGGCAACACCATTCTACTTTCTGTCTCTGTGATTTTGACTACTCCAGGTACCTCCTGTAAGTGGAGTCATAAGATATTTGTCTTTTTGTGATTGACTTATTTCACTTACCATAATGTCCTCAGGGTTCGTCCATGTTGTAGCATGTTTCAGAATTTCCTTCCTTTTTAAGGCTGAATAATATTCGATTGTATGGTTATACCACATTTTGCTTATCCATTCACCCATCAACGAACACTTGGGTTACTTCCACATTTTGGCTATTGTGAATAGTGCTGCCGTGAACATGGGCATGCAGGTGTCTCCTCGAGACCCTGCTTCAGTTCTTTTGGGTGTATGCCCAGACGTCATCCTGAGGTATTCTGTCATGGGGCAGATTATCTCTGAATCACATGATGGTAAACCATCCCTGACTTGCAAGCTGCCTTCTACGTTTCCAAGTATGTGCCCGAAAATCCTTACCTCATTGGATTTTCACTACCCGCAAGAGAGGCAGGGCCACTATCATCTCTATGGACAAGGAAACCATGGGTCACACTCTTGGTGTCTAGCTCCCCCAACCCCCAGGAAGTGGTGTCTCCTCCTGGGACCCATCTGGGCACATAGATCACCACATGCCTGATTGTGTCAGTGTCTCAGCTTAAACTCAGGCGGGTCTTCTACCATATATTTTACTGTTATTGCAGGGAACGTTTTTGTGTTATAGACTCTCTTTGTGGAAGGAGGTGAGAAAGAGCTATTTCCAGGTCTTCACACGTATACATAGACACGTCCACTAACCCCCTGCTTCTTCACGGAAGCTGGGTGGGAAGGGCACTGGTTTCCCAGAATAAGCCTTAATCCTATTAAAGTATATCAGAAAATTGCTTATGCATTTCTTCAGGAATGTTGATTTTTTTATTTTTCCTGGAAGGTTTTTTTCCCTACAAAATTTTTTTTAATTTTTTTTGTCAGACAAAAAAAAATTTTGTCCCAGACCAGTTTGAGGACAATTTTTCTTTTACAGATTGTTGGTATTGTAAAAAGAAAATAAAAGTCTCAGGACCACTCCCTGCCTCCACCTCAAGCAAAAGAAAATGTAAAGGCCTCAGACACCTGTGAAGAGCCCGCCCCTCCAGCATTCATTGAGGAAATTCCTCACTGGCCTCCCATAAGCAAAGACGTGCAAATTTAGCTCTAGGTCAGCAGGCTACCTCTGTCTAGCTCCTAAAGTCTGTCTGATTTTAGGCTGATAATAAATTACAAGTTTATCTTCACGGCAAGCATTCTTCCACCTACCCAGGGACATCCACATAACTGATGCTTCCTTCACTCCCTTTTTCTCTTCTAACATTTACCTTATCTTATATGTAAAATATAGACTTTCCTGGGCCTCACAAGAATGTAACCATTTTGTCTCACTACTGCCCTGCTTTCTGTAGGCCTTTAAATGCTAAAAATTCCAAATTCCCCTTTGGAAAAACAGCCACAGCTTCGTCTGTGGTTTGTGGTTTTCCCAGGCGTGTCCTCAATTTAGGCTCAATAAACCTTCATTGATTGAGATCTTTGCCTCAGTCACTCATTTTGCGTTGACAGCATACAGAAAAGTCCCCCAAGGTGCTCACTGAAAGAGCCAAATGAGTTCATAAAGGAGGGTGGGAGAGTTGACTCCTCCGTGTCCCAGGTCTGTCCAGGTGACCACACTTCTCAAAGGTAACCACCTTCCTGGACTGTCTCTCCACAGAGGCCACAGCCCATTTAGCAGCTGGTCATCCCAGGATCACCGTCTCCTGGGATTCCTGCCTCCACGAGGGCTTCCCAAGGGCAAGGAGGTGGGAGGGAATTTGAATTTGGCATGGAAACAGCCTCCCTTCCTTTTCCAGGTACACGCCGACTCATGTACAGCTTACATGATTGAAAGTTTGAGGAGACAGACAGGGCCTACCCAGACGCAGTGGCAACACAGACATCCCTTTTCTTGCTGAGTCCTTTGCATCCAGCCAGCCTCCCACACAGTGGCTCTGCCGGCCTGTCCCCTCCCACCCTTGCTGACATCCCAACCCCTACCCACTACTACAAAACATTCCTTCCCTCTTTATTACGCTGAGCAAATACCTTACAAATACCTGCCTGGGCCTCCAGTACTTTCTGCAGAGTCAACCTGCTTTTCTGAGCTGCAAGGAAGGAGGTGGGGGGTGGATGCTTTACTGCCTGTCGACACCTCCCTCTCCAGGGCTCTGTTTCTCAAAGTAGGATCTGGAGGTTCAGGATTTGCAAAGAAAAGGAGCTCTTTGATATGGATGAAGAGGCAGAGGTTGTCCCCTTCCTTCTCCCTGGCAGTATGCATCTCAGCCAGGGCCGGGGGACCAGTGCAGACTGTAAGACAAAGGCGGAGCCCAGGCCAGTGAGGCTCTGTGACACTTCACAGAGGCACCCCAGCTTGGATTCTGCTACACAAGTGAGGAGGAGGAAAATGGAGCAATGGTATAAAGTGAACAAACTGTGGAGGAGAGGGCCACAGAAGGGGTGGATTAACTGGAATGGTCCAGAATTTTCCACCGTGAGGCAGAAATGGAGCCTGAGATAGAGATGGAGGTGTAGACTAATTCAGGCACCGAGCTGGGGACAGAGGATAAAATATTGAAGAACATGCTCTGAGGAGTTCAGGGCCGGTGTGGGAGACAGCCGAGCACAGACAATTACACACAAGCCACCTGGCGCCCCTCCAAGGGCACCCAGAGTGCGGGAGCCGGGAGGTGTCCAGAGGCAGTGACCCCGAGCTGCGGAGTCAGGCATTCCTCCTATAGGCCAGCAAACAGGAAACATCTTTACTTAAAATTTAAAAACCAAGAAATAAGATAGTGACATAAACATTGAAAATAAAATTCGGGATGAGCAGGAGTTAGGGGAGAAAAGGTCTGGGGAGGGAAGGTGCTCCAGGCAGCGGAGCAGACTCGGAGGTGCGGGGCTTCAGGGAGAGACTTGGGGGAGGGGCCGCCCCACGTCTGAGAGGTGGACACGGGGAAGGTGGTGGACAAACTGCCCAAAGGGAGGAGCAGGCTGGGCTGGCCCAGCTAAAGAATTTCGGTTTCATCGTGAAGGTAATTGAAAGCCATCTAGGGGAGGTAGCCGTAGGGATCTGCATTTCTAAGAGGCTCTTTTTAGCTCCTAGAGAGTGGCCTGGAATCCGGAAGGGAGCCTGCCTTGGAGAGGCTGAGGCAGGAAGGGCGGGGGGCGGCGGGTGGGTGTGGAGAAGGTGCAGCTGGGGATGCCGGGATTGCGGGATGCGTGTGCGGGTGGGAAGTCACGGGGCGGGTCAGGAGGAGATTGATAACTGAGCAGGTGATGGGGCCACGTATCCAGATAAGAAGCAGGTCTGGAGACACAGAGGTCATTTGAATCTGCTCTGCCTTCCCTGGGCTGGGGTTGGGGTGGAGTTTCCGCATCTGGTTTCTGGAGCATTCTCTAAAGTGCCTCGAGGCGGCCCCAAAGTAACTGAAAGGACACCCAGGTCCCCCCTCCAGGACAGTGAAGGTATCTGTCCAGAGGCCTCAGCAGAGCCCCCATGTGTGGAGGGCACCTGCGGTCCCTGAGCCTCTGCTGGTGTCAAAGACAGTTCTAAATTCACGAATTGTCCCCTGGTAGAAACAGCCAGGCGAGTGTGAAAGAGCAGAGCACGTTGATCGTCTGCGTAGTCTGGCAGCACTGAGGACAGAGCCACCCAAGGAGCAGGGTTGCCGGCTGGCACGCAGGGTCCCAGCTGAAGGACGAGGCAGTGGGGGCCTGGGTCCAGATGGGGCCCACACGGAGGGGCAGGGAAGGCAGGAAGGGCACCAGGGGACCCGGGTTGACTCCAAAATAGGCTGACGCTCCACACTGTCAGTTTGCTGGGGCCACCTCAGTGTCATGATAACAGCTACCGTTTACGGGGGTGCGCTCTTGCCTGGCCTCGTGCCGCATTTCTGAGCATCTCATTTTGTGCTCATAGTGAAGGGGGCACAAATCTCAACCCCTGGTGACTGCTAGCTTTGCCATTTCTACCACGGCTCTGCCCGGGTCATCCCCTGCCCTCCCGTGACACCCACCTCTGTGTCTGTGGCCCGCTAGGCCTTTAGGCCTGATTCAAGGCCCAGATCCATGTCCCCAGAGTGGTGATACCCCCTCCTCCAGGTGCCCCTGTTCTGAGTCCTTGCTTCTCTGGGGAGCGTGGGCCTTTCTGCTCTGTGTTGGGATGGACACGGGGGTCTGCCTTTCTCTCCTAAGATGTGAGACACATGTCGGGATCCTCACATGTGGCTGGGAGGAACTGCCTCGTGGTGGGAAGAAACCAGCCCTTTGGTACTGTGGGGCTCTCCTTTGGGGACCCCTCCTTTCTAGAGGAACAGTAGCCTCTGCTCCCTAAACTGGGGCAACAGGCCCCTTCAGTGGCCTGTCCTAGACCACAGATCTCCAACAGCCCTGCGGCAACCAGATGGCTGAACGTCCTCAAAGACCCTCTCCTGGACACGCTCCCAGCCCCCGCTGGTACAGCACCCGTCACAGCCTCAGGAGGACTCCGCATCGGCAAAGCCCTCTTCAGGCTCCTCCAAAACAAAGTACCTGGTCCTCCTGTCTCTGGCCCCGCCCTGACCTGCACACAGCCACCTGCTTCCTCCCAGTCCTCCGGTGATCCCTGAACAGTCTTGATGAGGAGCCACCAGCACCTGCGCTTTCCTTCTGCCTGAGCCCGGGCAGTCTCCCCTGTGCCCTAGGACCCTCGGCCACAGGCCTGGTGACCACATCCCCCGGAGAGTTCCTGCTTTGATAGCCGGCCTCACACTCCAGGTCCTGCTGGGCGCCACGCTGCTGCCATCCCTGGACTGCACCCGCCCACCTGCTCCCTGGTTTCCTGTCTCTCTTCCACCACCCCCAACACCGTGAGGAGGACGCCAGTGCTCCCCTCCCAGCCCCGCCCACGTCCCCTCCGCTGTCCCCCTGCCCAGCTGTTCTCTAAGCACCCAAAGTTGTCTCGGTACCTCCCCCGGGAGTCTAGGTCTGGGCCCTCTAATTCTGCCCTAGGCAGAGGTGCCCCATGGAGTCTCGAGGTATGTGCTGGGGAAACAGAAAGCACCTTCTCAGAACACAGCAGGTTCTCATTTCTAGAACTGTGGAGTCATCCAGAAAATGAGAAACAGGGTGTTGGGTGTCTGAAAAGTGAAGATAAAGGCTTGGAGGAGGTTATGGGGGGCCAGGAGGGCAGGAAGCAGTTATGCTAATTTTTCTAAAGAAGGCCCAGAAACCAGCCCCTAAGGAGGAAGAGCTGTGGTTAGGGGGTGACAGCCTCGCCAGGATGCACAGGAACACCTCCTCCCTGTGGCCTCGTCAATCTGTGCCAAGCAGCTAGAGAGGCCCCGGATGTGCAGCCACAGGCCTCGGCCCAGCCGCGGTGGCTGGCGGGCACCTGGACCTGGGGCCCTGCCGCCTCCTCAGACTCAGGCAAACAGGTGTGGCCTTGTACCCTCCACCTTCCCGCCAAGGCCGCCCAGTCCACCTGCCTCTGCGTCCCGGCCTGTTGACACCGCTGCCCTCATTCTGCACCAAGCAAAATCCAGTCTGCTGCCAGGGGCCAGTGACAGGAGGCAGGCTCCTAACAGGCAGGCATCGTGTCCCCGGGCACATGTACCCCCCAAATCCCCGCACCCCCGTACATGCAGAGGACACATCAGACACAGAGGACAATGTCCCCGCCAGACTCAGCCACAGACTCCCACCAGGAAGAGGCCTCAGGCTCACAGCCAGTCCCCTTAGCCTGGGGAGTGGGTGGAGAAGGACCTGCCTCCCCCCGAGGGCTCTCAGATTCTGACTGGCAGGGTCTCCAGGGATATGAACCAGCAAGGAAGGAAGGGCTCCCAGACAGACTCTGGAAGCCGAGCTCAGGTGGCCTCACACTGTCCCTGATGAGTAAAGGACAAGACCCTGCGCCAGCCCTCTCTGTAGGAGGTGTCCTAAGGCAGGCAGCGTCCCCACAGGCCCTGGCTTCAGGTTTGTCTCTGGCTGTCCTTGTTCCTCCAGGAAGGCCTGGGCAATTCTAGCCCTAGGGAAATTCCCCTCCCTCCTCTGGTGTGCACTGCCCAGGGCGTTTCACAGCCAGCTACCAAAGACAAAGAGCAGGTGGCAGTGGCACCTCCTGTGCCCTGGTCTCAGTGTCCCTGTGAAACTGGATGAAATGAATACCGGGTGGCCTTGAAGGGCAGAAACCCTGACAGGGACAATCTCAGCTCCTAGGTACACAGGGGGTGGGGGAAGGAAAGCGGGCAGGAGGTTACAGACCGCATGTGCAGAGTCGAGCTCTCTGTCACCCTGGTTGGCAGTTTCCGTCCTCTTACCCCCAAGCTTCCTTCCTGATTCTCTGCCCAGCACAAGGGGATTGGGGAACAAGCTCCACCAACCACAGCCTAAGGCAACACAGGGCAGGGTATACAGCTGGTGTCAGTTAACAATTAAGACAGCCGGCGCTGAAGTCCAACAGGGTTCCAGTCCCACGTTTGCGCTCTCTAAGCCTCAGTTTCCTCATCTGTAAAATGGTGATAGTTTTAGTGACCATCTCTCATGGCTGCTAAGAGGATTAAAGGAGAAAGTATAGAACACACTTAGGACAAGGCCTGGCACGGAGTAAGACCTCAGTAAATATTAGCCACTATTATCGTCCTTACTGGGAATGAAAGCAGAAGGACCGATGGGCTCCAAACACCCTCACCTTGGAGAATCAGTCTGTCCAGGCAGGCTGGCAAGGCAGTGCATGAGGAACACAGGAAATGCTTCCCGCCGGGGCTGTCTTACTCCTCTCCTACGCAGGGCTCTGCACAGAGACGCAGGTGCATTGCCGTAGCTGCGGTGCAGAGGGGTCCAGCGTAGGCCAGCTTAGGGACGGCGTTACGAGGTGGGCAGATGGAGAACAAGCCTGATTAGCCACAGAGCTCCAGATGGAGAAGGGGCTCTGGCAGGTCAGGCAACCAAAACTCCCTTCCCCAGCCCCCCAGCACCCCGAGATCCAGCCTTTCCCGAGGCCCCTCACTATCCCTTCCTGGGGCTCAGCTCCTGCATCTCTTAGGGTTGTGGTTAGGCTCAAATGAGACAACCCATGCGAACCCTTTGAACAGAGCCATGCATCAGCAGATATGCCAGGGCCACCATAGCCAGGGGCCACAGACTGGGTGCCTTAGACAACAGAAGTTTATTTTCTCATAATTCTGGGCACTGGAAGTCTGAGGTCCAGGAGAGCCTTGGCTTGAAGACAGTGTCTTCTCCCTGTGTCTTCACATGGGCTGCCCTCTGTGTGTCTGTGCCCTAATCTCCTCTTATAAGGAGACCAGTCATATTGGATCAGGGCCAACCCTAATGACCTCCTTTTAACTTAATTATCTCTTTAAAGGCCTATCTGCAAATGCAGCCACATTCTGAGGTACTGGGGGTTAGGGCCTCAACATATGAATTTCAGGGGCACAATTCGGCCATGACAGTTGGTGCTTAGGAAACGGTTCCGTTTAATTCAGTTCAGCAAACACCTTCTGTCTTCCAGCGTTAATCTAAGCCCTTGGAATACATTGTGAGTGAAGCAGCCCAGCTCCTTGTCCTTCTGGGGTTCACCTTCTGGAGGTGGGGGAGGGGTGCCAGGCAGCCTATGACAGACGTACTAAAACGTGAACTGTGGAGTGTGCTAGAAGATAATCCGTTCTATAGGGGGAAAATAGAGCAGAGTAAGTGGAATCAGAAGATGGAGTCAAAAGTTCGATCAGGGTGGTCAGGGTAGGCCTCACCAAGGCAACGTTTGACAAAGCCTCCGAGGAGGCGTTCTACTGTCTAGCACCATTCCTGGGGAATCACATCAGAATCTGGGCTTGAACCCCCATATCTCTGCCCACTCCCACTCACTCTGGCATCAGAGAAGATACAGTGCCCCTGAGATATAAGATCTGACTTTTACATTTGACTCTGCTCCACGTTAGCTGTGCAGTGCTGGACAAGTCACTGCCCCTCTATGGGCCATCGCCTCCGCGGAGTGCGGTCAGGGGAGAGGTAAGGCCCAAGGACAGCCATCCGTGGGCTGAGCTGCCCCAGGCCAGCTGGGCTAGGTGCTGGGATCCCAGACGGAGCTACCAGATTTTTCACAGGCTAAGCTGTGCCTCAGTGAGGACTGTGTTCTGCTTCAAGTAACTGAAAACTAGAGTAACAGGGCCTTACATCAAGGACGGACTTTTTTTCTTCTTGTGCAGAAAAGTAAGTTCAGAGTTGTTGGTCAGGGCGGTGCTGCTGCTTAGTGGGGTCAGCAGGATCTGGACTCCGGGTACCCTCCCCCTCACCACACTCAGCGCCTGGCCTTCCCCTCATGGCTGAATATGGCTGCTGCACCTCCGGATCCAAACTGTCTTCCAGGAAGGCGGAAGGGGAACAGGGAAGTCGGGATCACAGGCAAAGGGCTGCTGAGCATGCCAGGTGAGTGTCTACCCACTGACTGCCATCTTATTCCATTGGGCAGAACTGGGTCAACACGGCCACGCCTGGCTACAAACGATCCCAGGCAGTATTCTAGCTGGGCACATTGCCACCCCCCAAAGCAGGATGTTGTTAGTAAGGAAGAAGGGGAAGGTGGGCCTTGGATAGGTGCCTGGCACGTGCTCTCAGCCAAGCTCAAGTGCAGCGAGGGTGGGTGGCTCATCAGGGCCACCCCCATCAGTGGCAGTGGCCCCAGGACTGGGAGGAGAACCCAGGGCTGAGAGGAGCAGATCTGGGGCTGCGGTCTGGGGTCTGCCTGGTACAGCAATCTTGCGGCGGGGAGATTTTTCTCCTTCTCTGGCAAGGTACCCTCCTGCTCGCTCCACCATGAGATGTTATATGACCCCAAGGAGGATGCAATGACTCGGCATGTCCCTCAGACTTGCCTTCTTAAAACCGCCCTGGGAAGCGGGGAGAGAATCAGAGTGGAAGCTTCCAGCTGAAACACAGGCTGAGCACGCTCCCGCCGTGCCAGGAGGCAGCGAGTGCCAGCAGAGAAGCCCCCGTGAGGGCCCACTGGGAGCTGCAGCTGGGGAGGAGGTGGGTGACCTTGTTAAAACTAGCAGCCAAGGGGGACCGGAGGGTGTGGGAGATTTGGCTCTGGTGCCTCCCAGCGGTGTGAGCTTGGGAGACTTAACTGCTCTAAGCTTTGCTTTCCTAATCTGTGTAACAGGGATAAATAACCCACTCTCTTTATTGCTCTTGAATTGGCCGTGTTTGGAAGGATTGGCCTAGGTTTCCTTTTCTGTCAGCTCTGGGACCTCCCCTTCCTCCCCTCAGAACCAGAAGGCTTTGATGTCTCGAACACACAGAGGGCCCCTGGTCAAGGCCACCCCAGCTTCTTGGCTGCCCGGGCTCACTGGGTGTGATTCCCTAATGTTTCTGACAGAAGGCACCTAACATTCCCCCAGCCCAGGGTCTCTGGTCACCTCCTAGGTGCTGTGGGGTACTGGAGTCCTTGCTGCTTGGGGACAACAACACTCTCTCCCCTGAGGGCTGGGGTCCATGCTCTCCAGACTCATCTCCCTCCTCTCCTCCCAGGACACCTGGAATGATCTCATCAACACCTGGCTTAACTCATCAGGAGATTTACTGCAGGTGAGAACATAAATGCCTCTGGGGCCAGGCAGGCCAGGTGAGCTTATGACCACCAAACCGCTAGTTTTCTAGGGCTGCCATAACAAAGTACACACAGACTGGGTGGCTTAGAACAGCAGAAATGTATTGTCTCATGGGTCCGGAGGCCAGAAGTTTGAAATCAAGGTGTTGGCAGGGCCGTGCTCCCACCAAGGGTGCTGGGAAGGCTCTATTCCAGGCCTCTCCCCTGGCTTCCGGTGGTTTGCTGGCTGTCTTCTGAGTTCCTTGGCTTGTAGAAACTCCCCCAGTCTCTGCCTTCATCTTCACGTGACATTCGCCCTGCGTGTGTCTGTGTCCACATTTCCCCTTTTCCAAGGACAGAAGTCAGATTAGGGGCCCACCCTACTCCAGTATGACCTCATCTTAATTAATTACATCTGCGATGACCCTATTTCCAAATAAGGTCATATTCTGAGGTTCCTGGGGGTTAGGACTTCAGCATATGAATTTGGACGGGGCAAAATTCTGCGCTTAACAGGACCAATGAGCCCTGGAGAATGAATGAATGAGTGAGAGTGAGCCCGGCTTGAGGGGAAGCCCCATCTGCTCCAGCCCACTGTTGCCCTACAGGACTCTGGGAGCCCAAAGAGGGTGAGTTCCAGAAACCAGGATGGTTGGTCACCCCAAATGAGGGCCCCATCTTCTAATGTTTCAAGAGCAGTCAGAAATCCTGATTTTATTTGAAATCTCCCAATTTTTAAATGGGCAATGGATTTTAAAATCCATTGTGTGGCCCCCCCGAATGTGTCTTAGGCTGCAAGTGGCCAGTTTGTCACCCACTGAAGATTCACCCCAAGGCTCCACCCCATTCCCAGGGTCCGCGTGGACAAAGCACGTTGTTGCACTGGGAATGGGGTGCAGGCAAGTAGGGAGAGGAAACCCAAACTGACATTTCAGTGAATAACACTGCTGGGCACATGGGACACCTGGCGTGGCACAGGGCAGATGGTAAGACCCCAAATACTGCAAGTAATGGTGATTGTGGCCTGAGCTCAGGCTGAACAGTCCGTTACGGGGCCCTGTGTCAGTCCTACCTCTTAGGAAGCCTTCCTGGGTCCCTACTGCCCACGCTCAGCAATGCTTCATGCTTCAGAAACTTCCAGCACTGTTGCAAATAAGGGTTCATGACCAGAGGTGGCATTGCAAATTGTCTTGGGGTTGGCGACCCAGGAGAAAGGACCCTAGACTGAAGGAGGGTAAGAAGGCGGAGAGTACTAGACACGGCATTCTGGGGAGAAACAGCAAGTCATGTTGTCTGATGTGGGGATGGGACAGGCACTGCCTGGGAAAGGCCGCCCTGCCGCCCAGCCCCCACCACTGCCAACACCACCAGGCTGGCATCTCTTTCCCGCCACTCCCACGGTGCCAACACCACTGCTCCTCATCTACTCAGACCAGCTCCAGCACCTTCTAAGGCAAGATTAGCTTCTCTAGCAACTTCTAAGTCTTGATAACAGCACCCACTCTGTGGTTTTGCTGGTGGTGACTAACGGAGGGAGTTCTAGGCAGGGTAGGAGAGGAGGCTGGCACAGGGTGAAGTGGATGAAGGTAAGGTTTTCCGCTGCTCCTCCCCCAGTGCCCCAGGAAGCTGCTTGTCCAGGCCTGTGCCCCCTGGCTGGGCATGCCCCACTGCTGTCCCTGGTTTGCTGGCCTGGGCAGAGCCCATCTTAGGGCCCTGCCGATCTGGAGGGGGAAGAGGAAGTGCTGGTAAGAAGGACATGGGAAGAGCAGGACTCCCACTTCCCTCTTGCCAGGCCCTGCAGAACGGGGGAGCCTCCCATACGAGAGACCATGGCCCTGCTGGGAGCCGCAGCCTGCTCGGCCTGGCCCCGGGTGCCCTGATCTGCCTGTCGTGACCTGGCAGAGCAGGCTGTTCCTGCACACACTCGTGCTTTCTGAAACCCGAGGAGGCAAGGGGGCAAGGGGCAGTCCCACACAGCCCAGGGCCCAGCTGGTCAGGCTAATTTTAGGTTTTTCCCAGCCTGACCGAGGCCCACTAATCTCCATCATCCCGGAGAACACACGTGGATCCGAGGATGCCTTCCCTCGCAGTGCCCCTCCCTGCCCCCCAGGAAAGCACCTCCCTCTGTCCAATTTCAGTCTTTCTTTTACCTGCCCCAGTTCCACCCATCCCAGGAAATCTGCCCTGACCACCCCCTCACAAAGAGAGCTCTCCCTCCCCCAGCGCCCAGGACAACCGTGGTGGGAAGCCACAGCGGAGCTGTGTCTCCAGCCCTGGCACAGTGCTGGGCCCAAAATAAGCACTCGGTCAGTATGGGTGGGATGAATGAATGAATGAGCACTTGATTCACAGTGGCAGTGCATGCTGCGTGGAGGTTAGGTCTAAAGTTAGCAAATGAGGTCGAAAGAGCTCAGAGTTTAAATCACCCTTGACACTCCATCAGGAAGGAAGCTCATTGGGATTGCCATTAAGTCTCTCAATAAGTCCAGTACAGCTGTGTGTCCTCCGCAAGACTTGCCTCCTTGGACCCCTAGCCTGGAGAGAGGGGCCTAGATCTCTCTCCCAGCTTCCCAGCCCTTGGCCCAAGACTTGGGACTGACAGGCACTTGCTCGGGAATTCTCGAGGTTTATGCAACATGCCTCTGAAAGAATCCACATCTAGAAATCTTAAACGTAAGAGGCTCTCCATCCCCCGCCTCAGCCTTCTCCAGGGGCTACAGGCCTGGCCGCCACCTCAGGAAGAGAGCTCTCCCTCCTCCAGTGCCCGGGGCAACTGTGGTCGGAAGCCACACTGCAGCCCTGTGTCCCCAGCCCAGTTGCCATGGTGGAACCTCAAAAAGTCCAGCAAGCTGAGGATGAAGCCAGTGAGAGACGGCGAGGAAACACCGAAGCCCATAGCAGAAATTCACGGCCTTTGGTGAACAGCTGGAACGTGCAGATTTTGAAGAACCCTGAAGTATGCCTAGAACAAGAAACATGGGGAAACTTTCTAGCTCCAGGAGTAAAATGGGAAGTGTCCTAGACTAGACCCTAAAGAGCCAGGCAGGAGGGGAAGCCTGCTCCTCTTACCCCATTTTTCCCCCTATAGTTCAATGAGTTTTCCCTACTTTTTTATTTGACAATTTCCAAACATATAGAAAATGTAGGAAAAAAACAATACACACTCAGGAACCCTCCATCTATGCTCAACTGTTAATATTTTTCCTCATTCTCTATCTACTATTTTTGACACATTAGAGAGCATTAGAGAAATCGTGCCACGTCAGCCCCAAGTACTTCAGCTGCTTCTCCTAAAAATTGTCCATTCTCCCGGATAACCACCAAACCAAGCTTAATGGGTATTTGAATTTTTTAAAAAACTTGTAATGTTTTTTTCTAAATAAAGAAGCTTTGCATGACTAGAAAAATAAGGGAGGGTCAGGGATTACAGAGAAAAATTATACCAAACCAAGCCTAGATTTGTTCCAAAAAACTTCTAAATTGGGTTCTCATCACAGAAAAACAAGTGAGCTTTCAGCCCTGCCAAACATCTATCCGGGAAGCCTCCACATGCATATTTAACAGCAAGTCTCCAAGTCATATATTTATACTTCCCAAAATGATGTTTCGTGAAATTGGAACTATTCTATAAACGTATACCTGTCACCTAGCAGGTCCTTAATAGACCCAAATACAAACTTTGCCTTTCAGGCAGTAGAAAGCCTTCGAAGCCCACCCTCTGGGCCTGCATGGGGCTGGCTAAGGCTGAATCAGCCCTGATTCTGTCTTGAAAGAATGGCCTTTGCCTAACCACAAGATGAGCCCTCTGGTGCCACCGGACACCAGCTCTGGCAGCTCTGGGAAGACTGCCTTAGCCGCCCAAGTCCTCCCAGCTTTCCTTCCTAAATAAATCCCTAATTCATTTGTGGCTAGTATCCCAATTTAGCTCTAAACTTGTCCTCTATTTTTCCCTGTGGGTTAGTCACATTTCCCCAGCCTCAGCCTAGGACTGTCCTCCTCTGTCCCCTGGGGCACGGAGTTCACAGCCAGGGTTTGTTGGTCAACCCCAGCCTGCTAAAGATCAGAATCGCCACAGAATGCCAATTCCTTGCGAGCTAGGTACACGATCTCATTCAATCTTCACGAAACCGTCTGATGAGGACACTAGCTTAGTCCCTAATTTATAGACGAGGAGACTGAGGCTCAGAGAGGGCAACAGAAGTCACACGCTAATAAGTGACAGAGGTGTTCAGTAGTGACCTGAACTGGTCACTCTGAAACCAAATCCCAGACTTTTAACCACTAGGTTGCTGGGGATGGGCTGTAGGTCAAAGGGGCCTGCGTGGGTTCCCATGAGGATTGGGTGGGTGGGGTCAGAAGACGACGCAGGCCCCTGTGCTGGCGGCCACTCCTGTCAACACTGCCAGGGTTCTGCCCATGCACGAGCTTTGCGTCTGCCTCCGCAGAGTCCCACAGAGCAAGGGACTCTATTTCCTCATCTGTCCGTCTCCTTGGGTTTCACACAACAGGTGCTCCATAATTACTCAGTGAACCCAGGCAGGTATGAGAATGTAATTTATTTCCCCTTTATCCATCCTCCTGAACAAACGTCCAGATGGCAGAGTCCAGGGGAATGCCACCCCACCCATTTGTGTCCCACTGACCTTTCTGCTGCCAACCCAGGAACAACTGCACAGAGTGAGCTCTCGGCTGCTCAGGTTGTGTCCTGAAATCCTGGCGTGGTCTCTCGGGGGAATATGTTTTCCACAGCAGATGACCGGAGAAGATACCCCACATTCTTCCATAATACAGGGGACAGCTGCGTGGGTTACGGGGAGGCCAGCAATGAAGCGGGGATGGTGAAACGTGAGACGGAGAGGAGACAAAGGGCTGCCCCCGACGAATTCCTGTGTCGTACGACCCATTCATTATCCGGAAAATATGAAGGAAACAAAGGCGATCTCAGTGCCTTTCCTCCAACAGCCAAAGCAAACCATTTTTATTTTTTGAGCAAGAAATTTGTACCTGTTCTTGAAGAATGGATGAGTAGAAAAATGTGTGATGGGTTTGAAAAATACTAATGAGACTTTGCACTTCTACCTTAGTCTGTGCCCCACCTGCCTGGGGAAATTTTAGGATTTCTTACAGAAGTTAAATTAAGAAAAAAATCTAGGAGGTATTCAGCTTCTATAGAGGAAAAAAAAGAGCCTCGCAAGCTAGACTATTGCCCTGAGAAAATGGCATTCCAGATTACTTTATTCACAACACCCTCCCGAGTTAGTTTTTCAATAAGATGTGCTCTCCCCATCCTGTTTGGAAGTGGGAGAAAAGCTGCCCCTCCAGCCCAGGAAATAGTGAGTAACCAAGGCAAAGAGAGGGTGGAAGAAAGCAAAGCGATGCATGTCCCCAAAGCGATGTATGCATGTCCCTATCAGGGGAGGTAGACAGGAACAAACGAGGAGGAGGGTAGGGGGCAGCTGTCTCCTCTTCACCCCAGTCCACCCAGCCCTACTGCCTACCCAAGCCTCCGGGGACAGCTGCTGAGAGGCTGTCTGTACCTGCCTGGGATGTGGCTTTGTCAGTGTGTCTTGGGTGGGCAGGGGGCTGCCCACAGCTGAGCTCTGCTGAGCCACCCTTCGACTCTCGTGGCATGAGCCAGACCTTGAAGAAGCTGCAAGTCAGGGTGGGGAGCTTCCCAGAGGGGGCCTTCGTAGCTGTAGAGTTGTGGCGTAAGTGAACCGCTGAGGTTGGAACCAAGTGCTCCAGGCAGACCTCAGAGGGGTCTGCAGCCCCAGTGGGAGCTAGGGTGGGATGAGCCACGGTGTGACCCTGCTAAAGCATTGCCAGGGACACAGCATGGATTCTGGGCGTGCAACTGCCACAGAGTTCAATGTCACCTCTGCATAGGTGGCCCTAGGGAAGAGGTGGAACTTTGGCATAGGGGCCAAGGCGCCTCCCAGAACAAAAGCAAGCCAGACACTGGCTTCAGGCCTTTTGACCTTCAGCATGATAAGCACATCTCTGATGAACTGAGACTGTCCCAGCTGAGGACTGATGGCTGGAAGGGCCTCAGGGAAAACTCCCCATGAGACAGGACTCAGGGCTGAGGCCCAGCACTAGGGCTTAGAATGTGGAACTTAGCCTGTGGACAGACCCAGCTCCCCCAGGGAGGGGCCTTCAGAGACTGCAGCTGAGCAAGAGAATGTAAACTGAGCATTCATACCTCAGGAAACCGAGGGAGGGGCTTCTCTGCTGTCTGCGCTAAAAGCAGAGCAGTCAGGCCACCATCCCGGCAGGGAACAAAAAGCCCTTTTCCCAGGCAGGACCCTTCCCTCCACGTGGCAGGGGCAGGAGCAAAGGGAGCCACAAAGCGAAGTTGGACTAAAGTCCCATCCGTTCGCTGTCCCCTTGGCATTTGGAATGGTGTTCCATCCAGAGCTCCCGTCACCAGGTCCTGGCCTCAGTTGTCCCTCTGCTAACCAAGATCCTACGCCAAATACCACCTGGGTTCCGTGCTCCAGTGTCAGTCCCTGCAGAGGGGCTTAGCTGTTCTGTTAGGAAGAGGCCATTACACACATGGCCCCCCTCCTGGTCTCACGCTAAGGCCCAACACAGGGGTGAGAGCCTGTGTGTCACCCAGCCTTACCCACCCAAAGAGGGGCACCTGTAGCAAAGTATCAGCCTTCAGTTTACAGTGTTAGGGGAATTACAACCAGGTACATTGGCCTGAGGAATAGCCATTCAAAAGATATTCTTAAAGAACCTACCAGGTGCCCGACATTGTTCTAAGTGCTGGGAATATACCGTGAGTAGTGAATTCATTTAACAAATATTTATCGAGCACCTACTATGTCCTAGGAACTATTCTGGGCTCTTAGGAGTACATCAGTGAAACAAGAGTGATATAGCACCTCTTGTATACTCCTGGATAGAGCTGGAACTCATTCTACTAAGTGGGGTATCCCAAGAATGGAAAGACAAGCACCACATGTACTCACCATCAAATTGATATTAACTAATCAACACTTAAGTGCACATATAAGAATAACATCTATTGGATGTCGGGCACGGGGGAGGGGGAGGGAGGAGGGGATGGGTGTATGCATACACAAAGAGTGCAATGCGCACCATCCGAAGGATAGACATACTTGAAACTCGGACTTGGGCGGTGGGGCAAGGGCAACATACGTAACCTAAACATCTGTACCCCCATAATATGCTGAAATAAAAAAAAGGAAAAAAAAAAGGAGTACATCAGTGGACCAAAACAGACCAAAACGTAAGCAGAGCTTACATTAGTACCATAACAACAGGTGACATGTAGAGCTCTGTCAGTACTTTGTAACAGGCCTTCATGTTATCCCACTTGAACATCATAGGCAGAAGTGTCCTGTGTCATCATCATTTGGAAGATGAAGACACCAGAACTCAGAAGTTAGCACTGGCCCCAGAGCTCACAGTGAGTCAGAGGACCATGGACTTCATCCTTACTTCCCTCCACAGGTGGTTCTCGAACTCAAGTGTTCACTAGAGTTTCCTAGCGTTCTTGTAAAAATGCAGAGTACTGGGCCTGGCTCCCAGAGATTTTGACCCAGCGATTCTGGG
>CAUYSK010062276.1:0-26685 GCA_963575035.1 Avahi laniger | reverse complement strand
TAGGCTATCCATTGACAATGTATTGTATTTTATATCACAAATTCCAGGAACATGAAGATAATGGATGAAGCAGCTAGTCAGAAACAAAATACCTTTAAACAATTGCCCCAGGCATGGAGGGAGAGTGGTACTCATGTCTCTCTGGGCCGGATAAATTTTGCACACCTCACATAACTCAGACTGCTCTGAGCTTTTTTTTTCTCACTATATAGGGATTGATATGGTTTACCATGATTTAACTTTACTTTTCGAAAATCTCTCCAACTCGACTGATAGTTAATGACTTATTTCAATGGATACATAATATATAAACCCTTACTACTATTGGAACTTATATCATGTACACGATAAAAGCAATGAAAGGCCCACTTTTACTTTCTTCCAAATGAATAGCTAGTCGTGTTAACACTATTTATTAAATAAAACATTTGCTCCCACACAATTGCCATATATTAAATCCCTTGTATATTAGCTTGAGTGCTCTATTTTATTCTTCCAATATATATTTTTGATACTTTACTAATACCATATTATTTTTTAATAATTGATTTTTAATGTTTTAATGTCTATCAAGACAAATTTATTCCCATTGTTCATCTTTTTCTAATTCTTTGGCTACACTTTGTGATTCATTCTTTTATATTCAAATAATTAGTATTATTTTATCCAATTTACTTTAAAAAATAAAAAACCTCATTCAGATTCCAGTGGGAATTGCATTAAATGTATTAATTTGGTATAATTGAAATGTTTTGTTATGAGTCTTCCCATTTAAGAGCATGATGGTTTTCCAATTGGTTAATGAACTTCAAAAGATTTTATAGTTTTCTTCACATAGGTACAATTTCCTTCTTTATAAGTTTATGTATAATAATTCAGTTTTCCTATTTATTTTTAATGTTATAGTGAAGAGTTAATAAGCTTGATTTTTAGTTCCTGAATAATTAGCATGGGCCATGACCAAGTTCTCAATCAGAATTATATTTAGGATCTGAGCTAGTTAGGTTTCTGCATTAGTGAACTCAAGATCATAGAGCAATTCCAGTTGCAGGTCAGTTATAGCATCAGGGTTGCAAAAAGCAGGAGTGAATCACAGCAAGTCAATGGGCACTAATAGACCAAAAAAAAAAAAAAACTGAACATACAATTTATCCCACAAATTTGATTGGAACATTATAAAGAATAGCTGAAATAAAAATAACAGTGCTTTCATGGTTAAATGGTTTAAAATAAAATGCTGACTACAGACGAGGGCAGGAAAATCCAATCTGCAAGTTTACAAAACACCCTCTGTTTACATTTTTACACAAACTGTTTCTTGAGAGATACACCTCTGTCTTAGTTAGAAGTCATTAGTAACATCAGTAATGAAAGAAACTATTCTCTACTCTGAATATTCAGCTTCATAATTTTTAAAATTTCATTCTGAGAAATCAAAACTGCAAATATTTTCATTTGGAAAACTCTATGACCAAGAACTAATGCTAATTTTTTGAGAAGCCATACAAACAGGAAGGAGAACAGTTTGTGAATTTTACTGCCTACTCTTTCTCATAATTGGTCTGTAGCTATATAACCATTGTGTCATAATTTAAAGACACATAAAAAGGCAGATCGATTGGTTAACTGAATAGTTTTGATCAAGATGTGTTTGTATATTCCTAAATAACAAAGCATCTTTTACTTTTCTACTGTAGCTTTTTAGGGTTGGAATGAACTTAAGAGTCCTGGATCCCAGGCATTTAAGAACCACTTGATTTTATTATGTGTCTTTCCAATAAACAGACCATCAAGCCAAAGCTGAAGTAACAGACAGGTAATCCAGATAGCCACTAGGGTGCCAGATCATAACAGACACCAAAAATTCCTTAAATAAATTGAAAATATATTAATAGCACTGGTTGATTGAGGTTTTACATATGACTCTTTATATGACTGTCAAATTAGAAGTGAATCCTGCTCTCATTTAGTTCCTGGTTTTCAATATGAACATGTCCAGAAAAAATATATATATGTTATTCATAGTCCCTACTGCCTTGTATGGAGAATGGATCTCTTCAAACAGAGGGTATTTTAGTAGCTCTGTTAAAAAAAAAATCTTATTATATACAATGGTCTGTGACATACTTAAAGATAATATTAAGTAGTAGACAAAGATAGTGGTGAAATTTGAACTATTTACTAACCAGTACAACAAGGACACCAGCAAGCCAACGCTTTTCTCGAAAAAAAAAAATTTGTTTTGAAGGGAGCTAGTAAATCCACCTATGTCTTTGTCTCTCTAGACTACACATCCCCATGACTTTCAGAACTGGCTTTGTTATTATGGTTTTAAATCTCTGCCAGTGCTGGTTAGTCTCCCCTCCCCCAGGGCCACAGCCCTTGCTGATGAAGACAATACTCCACATTTGCCCCTGCCGACGTGAAGTGCAGTAGCACTATCACCTCTCTCTTTCTTTATACCATATCTTTAAAGCAGTTAAAAATTATACAAGCATTTTTAGGAGCCTTTTCATCCTGTTGACTTATGAGTTATCTTTCTGTAAATAATCTTTGAATATTTATTACATTCAAAGTTTATCAAAATACTTAATTTAAAAAAAGATACTTACTTGATGACTCTAAGAAGGAACCCACCAAAGTCATTTTTCCTCTACCCCAGAATACAAGAAACAGAACATCCTAATGTGTAACATGTTTATCTTAACTGTTTAAATTAAAAGTTGTTCAAAAAAAGTGTTTTTATACTTCCCAATTTAATTAACATGTACATGACTGTGAGAAGCATTTTTTATACCAATGTTTAATTCACACATCAGTAAGCACTAATGATAAGTGTATTACCATATCATCTTCTAGCAGTTACGTACATCAGTGACATGCATCATAGAATTAAATAGGTAACGAATATTCAAAGGTACTGCAATAAGAAATTATTGTGACAATTACCAATGTTGAAAGAAAAGAGTTGTAATCAAATCACTTTGTTGGGTTTCTGTATTTTCATCTATAAACAACTTTGAGAAATCACAGAGAAGGTTGCTGCTTTCAACATGAAATACAAGTCTAATTAGTGCCTTTTTACTACGATTAATAACTAACTATTAGACTCAGCATTTTTTAAATCAGTATAAATATACTTTCCCTTGCTTCTCTCTCTTCACCTCACTCCTAGCCTGTTGTGTTTCTTACTAATGTTTGGCCACAGAAAAGAGTGTTTACTTTGCTTGGAGAAAATAGTTGCCATCGCTAATGTCCAAGAGATACCCTCATGACTAGACAGAGCAGACATTTGAAGAGACTTCCAATTGGTTTACTGCTTATGTTGTGGCTTTTAACCAATTCTGAAAGATGCCATCAGTTTTGTATGACAGTATCTCATAGAGTAAGTGCATACAAATTCCACTCTCTTTTCGTCCTCTATTTATTTAATAATATAAATTTCCTTTTAGCCTCCGATTGAAATTGGATTTTCAGAAACAAATCGTTTTCTCTGAATGGTACTTCACAATTTTCTGGCTGCATTTATATCTTCTGATATTTGCTAAGGGTGATAATTCAATATTGCATGAGTGTTAAATCAACATGCACTTAATTAACCAAGATGATAAAGAAGAACTGTTACTCACGCCCTGATACCTCAAAATAGTATAGTAGTAAAATAGAAACAGCAGTGGACTAGAAATCAGAAGAATTGGGTTTGAATTTTGATGTTCCTACTTATTTTACCAGCTGTGGGATCTTGTACACATTACCTGAATTCTCTAAGCCTCAGTTTCTTTATTTACAATATGGCGGTGAGTGAGTCATTATAAAAGAATGATTTGAGGATTTGAAGAAATAATATATTAATGATTCATTCTAAGATCTTAATAACATTTATCTTGATAGTAGAAGATATTGTTACTATGAAATAAACAACACATAATTTCATAATAAATATATCTTTTAAAATGTGTTCTACTATGATTAATTCTTTGCTTATATGCTTAAGTCTTTGCAAATATAATTGGTTTTCAAAAGTAATGTTATTTCTGAGATTTTCTCTTTTCACTCAAGTTTTATGAAAATTTATCTCTTTTTGATATACCTCAAATAAGTGTAGGCTATACTTACAAACTCTCTTATAATCTTTTTTAAACCAATTTGGAATAAGGGGAAGGGTGGGAAGAGCCTTAGGGCTCTTATAAGGAAATAAAAAAATTTTAACAGTCTTATAAGGAAATAAAAATGAATAGGCATTAAAAGCTTTTTGCTTTATGATAAAAGAAGCTTCTTGTGTGCAGAGGCATGATCGACCTATATGCAGACAAAATCTTAGTGGTGTTGAATTTTGCAAAGTCCTCTTGTGGTTGTAAAAACTCACAATATCTAGTCCATCAAAAATATTTGATCATGGAAAGGTTTTCACAACATAAGGAAGATAACTAGTAAAAGAACTCAGAAAAAACAATAGACCGTAGGAATTGATATACTCTCTACAACTTGTTCCTCAACTCTATCCTCAAGGATAGAGACCAAGTATAAAATGGTGTTATTAGTGGGAACTTGCCATCACAGTAGACCATGAACAAGATCCAGGAGTATGCTATTTCAAGGCCACTTTTGTTAAGATGAAATCCCATAAAGACCCTGGCCTGGAACCATCTGGCCAACCTAGAACCATGGACCCCTTCCTTGACTTGCTCCAAAATGTTCCTACAGAAAGTCCTTCAAAGTACATCCTCCAACTTGGGCTGCAAAGTAGGGATGGCTGAGACTGCTACAGGTACCTCTAAGATATTAAGACAAGCCATTAAATCATTTATACAACACAGATATATGCTTTGTGTCTGGTACATTCTAGACTTTGTAGCTGAAAGAGCGAACATGACAAAATCTGTTACCTATTGGAGTGACAGTTCTCGTAAGAGGGACAGACAGTAAGCAAGTAAAAATACAAATATAAATTATATTATCAGGAATTGAGAAGTGCTACAGTGAAAATTTAAGCAAGGAGGATAAAGGGAAAAGCAAGAGGAAAGGACTCCCTTAAGGTAACATTTTCATAGCCAAGAAATGAGTTGATAAAGAAAGATGTGGAGGAAGAGGGCTCAGGGCAGAGGGAATAAATGGAAAATCTCTGAGGCCAGATAAGTTTGGCATGTTCTAGAATGTAGTAAGGACGGAATGTGTAGAACAACATGAAGAAGGGGGAGAGTTGGAGAAGATGAACTCCAAGAATGAGGACCTCATGGGCCACTGTGAGAGCTCTGGCTTCTCCCAAGCATGAGGGAGGAGCCGCTGGGTGGTAGGAGCGTCATGGCTGACTCTGCCTACCATCAGGGAAGAGACAGCAGCAGCAATTCTCCAACTTTTTAATCTCAGGGTCACTTTACACTTAAGAATTATTGAGGACCCCAAAGAGCATTTATTTAAGTGGGTTATATCTCAAGATATTTAGTAAGAATATTTTTAGTATCTAATAATTCATTTTAAAGTAATAATGACCCATTACAAAATAATATAAATAACATTCTTTGAAAAATAAGTATATTTTCAAGCCAGAGAAATGTGGTAGAAGAGTAGCATTGCATTACACTTTTGCAGATTTTAATAATGTCTGGCTAATAGAAGACAACTGGAGTTTCATATCTTCCACATTTAATTTGTTGTTATATGATATTTTGGTTAAAATACATTTAAGAAAATTCAGCCTTACACAAGAATGTAATTGGAAAAGGAAAGAGTGTTTTACTAATTCAGACAATTTTGTGTATTCTCCTTTGATATTACATCAAAACTTAACAAAGAGTAATTTCTTAAAGGTTATTTTTCAATGTGGAATTAAAAATCATGTTAATAAACTTTGCCTACTCTTTTACAAAAAGATTTATTGGTCTATTCTGTACTTTGTTTTCTTTTGTTTGGTTAAGTGTTTTGAGACAGGGTCTCTCTATGTTGCCCAGGCTGATCTCAAGCTCCTGAGTTTAAGCGATCCTCCCACCTTGGCCTCCCAAATAGCTGGTACTACGGCCACGCACCACTGTGCCCAGCAATGCTGTACTTTGAATGGATATTTTACCCATATGTAATCTCTTAACATGATACATTGGTTGTTTGAAAGAAATCTTGATTCGCTGAATTATGCACATCCTCTGAATTTTTATATATTCATCATATAATATCAAAAATCACATTCATTAATCGTATTTTTTTGAGACAGATTCTTGCTATGTCGCCCTGGGTAGAATGCCCCATGACATCATCATAGTTCACTACAGCCTCAAACTCCTGCCTGAAGTGATCCTTCTGCCTCAGCTTCCCAAGTATCTGGGACTAAAGGCACATGCCATGGCACCTGGCTAATTTTTCTGTTGTTAGCAGAGACAGGGTCTTATTCTTGCTCAGGCTGGTCATTAATAGCACTTCTAATGTGCTATTCAATTTAAAAAGTTCTTAAGTATTGAAAAACTCTCAAGCTCACAGTAGCCCATACATGTTTTCCCAAATTCTAATTTTCATTTAAAAACTTTATCATTAGTCACAATAATTATCAATTGTTTTCCATAAACTATAAGGCTTAAAAAGTTGTATTCTCAAGAGTAAAGAGAACAAATCACAGTTTAACAGTTTTTGCTACTTTATCAAGGACATTTAATAGTTTTTGCTAATTTATCAAGGTCATTCTTAAGTGAAATTGCCTTTTTTTGGTGCATTACTAATGAGTATATTTTGACTACTAGTTGAGTTTGGTGTCATTGTCTTAATTCATGATAGTGTACTAGCAATTTACCCACCATTGCTTCTGCATCAATACTACAACAGCGTAACAGTGAAAAGCATCAGTATATCCTCAAATAATTAAGTAATTAGTTTTGACTTCATGAACCCCCTGAAGAAGTCTTGGAGGCCTTCAGAGATCCATGGCCACATTCTGAGAGCCACTGAGCAATAAGGAGCACAGTAGCGTGTAGGGAGACAAGTTAGAAGGCCACTGCCATAATCCAGGCAAGGAATGTAGGTGGACTCAGCCTGGGCGATAGCAGTGAAATGAGTAAGAAGTGGTCAGATTTGGAGCCAGAAGGAATTTCAGCTACACTGAATATAGCATCTCAGGGAAAACAGGGGATGGAGAATGATTAAGAGATTTAAGGCAAAGCAAATTGAAGGACAATTTTGCTATTTACTGAGATAAGAAAGATGGCAGGAAAACAAATATTTTTTTTTTCCTGCAAGAAAAAAACTGAGAATTTGTTTTTTGGACATGTTAAATTTGAAATATCTATAATATATCCAAGCAAAGATAACAAATAGGCAGTTGAATTCACAAGTTTAGAGTTCAAAGAAAATGTCTTAACTAAAGATAGGATGATATTAGGTGCATAAGTTGACCAGACAAAACGTTCTAACCTAAAGATCATCTCATGCCCTGAATGTAGAAAATCCGCTTCAGTCCTTTACGAAGATTGGTTCTGCAGCTTTAGCAGGCACCACAGTCATCAAGCAGACTTCAAAACATTTTATCATGTATAATGCAGCAATCTACTGAGATGATTTGTGTATTCTTCTTGCTTCTTTACAGACCCGAAAGAATGAGAGATACTGCCCTCTTCTTCCCGCAAGAGAGCAGACTAAGCTTAAAATCCTGGAGGCCTGGGGGCTGTGTTGCCAAAGTTAACAGGGCTCCATCTGGAAAAGCCTCTGCTTCCAGAAGACATAGAGTCTGGAGAGGGGCAGAGGGTTGATGGATGGAGAGTGACCCTACCTGGGAGAAAGAGAATAACTTCCTTGGGACTAAATGAGGGAGATGGTTTTGGAGTAGGCCTTGGGAGAGGAGTTAGTGGGCTCTTCACTCTGGCTAGAATGCACTTCCCCCAAATATTTATATGGCTGGTTTCACACTTCATCTAGGCCTCTGTTCACGCTTCACAAGCTCCTGGAGGCCATTCCTGACCACTCTGTCTAAAATACCCTCCAACCCTCCTCCACCGTCACTTTCCATATCCTTTCATTTTTATTACTTCCTAATTCATTTTTCTGATGTGGTTGATCCTGCTTTCATAGGATAATTGGCTATTCATGTGGTTTCATAAAAATTTTTCACCATACCAGAGAGGAGGTGACAAGGTAGAGACAGTGATTCCAGGCTATTCAAAGTTCCCTGTCCTGGCTTGGCTTAGAGCGAGTGGAGCCCTAAACCTTCCAAAGGGACCATCAAGGTCTGTACCATGAGCATTATCATGATGGCAAAAAAGTAAACTGATGACCAAAAGCCCTTCCCTAATCTTTTCCAAGTGTTTAGGCCATGCGGGCTTCCTGTATCATACCAAAAAACAGGGAACAACAAACAAATTATAACTAATATTGACTATCTAGCCAAACTAAGGTAGATAATGGATACATCCACTTTATTTGATTTAGAAATATATAACAATATTCTATTGCTTGCATCTTCACACTGTGGGCCCTATTTATACTCCCTACACTAGACTCTTTTGATCACCAAACCGAACACAGTACAGTCTACTCTAAATATTTAATCCATGCAAATTATCATGTGTCCAACATCTGTACAGTAGTTAGGTAGGTCTTGGAAGGTAAAGAAATTCTAGAGGCAGTCAGAGGCTGAAAATGAAGTGCCATACTGGCCCTCTCATCCTTTCAAGCCGTTGTGATTATGTCTTGGAAAAAGGGTTGGGCTCTGTGAGGATAATGACAAAGTCTCCATGAAATTGCTGCATCAGCTGTGTGATCTCTTCAAACAGTGACATTTCTCTAATACAAAAACCTTTTGCCCAAGTACCATGACTGGCAGGAATAAGGCATGATTTTAACCTTGATCAATGTTTCTGTGGCCTTTACATTCTATTAAAGCATACATTCAAGATCTTTCTACAACTTTGGTATATAATAACAATTTTTTTTTTGCTTGCTTTTATGATGCTCTGTTTGTAAGAAGAATTTCTCTAGCAGTGTTTATAGTGCATTATTCATAAATATTTTGATATCTAAGTAATGAAGATAGGGCCGGGCACAGTGGTTCATGCCTGTAATCCTAGCACTCTGAGAGGCTGAGGCAGGAGGATTGCCTGAGCTCAGGAGTTCGAGACCAGCCTGAGCAAGAGTGAGACCCTGTCTCTAGTAAAAAAAAAAAAATTAAAAAAATTAAAAAAATTTTGTAAAAAAAGTAATGAAGGTAGAGCCAGTGGGGAAGCTGGAGAAGGAAAATAAAAGGAACTTGGCAATTAGATTTGTTATTTTTTAAATCATAGAATCTCTTGATTCAATATGATTTAGAAAAAATTAATAATGATATATAAGTTACTGTCAGAAACATGACAACAGTTTTGCAGCTATCTTGTTTATATTTGTTGAATAACTAAATATAGTAACTACAAATATGATAAATATGCTGGGGCTATATAGCTTAGTAATTAAGAGCTCAGTAGCTAAGAGCACAGTTTCTGAAACTAGAAACTTTGAAATGCAAGCCTGTCATAGGCTTATGCTGTACAGGAAGCTTTACAGTCAGAGGTTCTAGAAATATTTATGTCAAGATGTTTCAAAACGTCTTGCAGCATTGACTGCCATAACTGGGCTTGCACAAAACCACTCAGAATGAGCTTTCTCTTGGATAATATAATTTAAGCAGTTTGGAGAAAAACCATCCAGTTCCAAAATATCTCCTAACTCTTTGCTGCAATGCCTGGAATTCCATCATTAGACCCTATATATAAGGCCTTGAAATTTTACAAGAGGACCCTACATATTTATCTTTTAGAAGCAACTATTTTCAGAATATGTGACTCAAAAATAACATAATGGATGAGAAAGAAATAAAGGGAAAAAGCCGGTTCATCTAACAGAGGGGTAAGTTCTTATAATTATACCCTTACTCCCCTACTGAATTGATTGAGGAATTATGAAGAAATCAAAGGCAAGATGTACCTTCTTTGTAGCCCACCCTGCTTCTTACTACTACTGAGTCATATCCCCAGCAGCCCTTCTTCCATGTGCCATAGCCAAGTGGCGGATGGCTTGCTCTCCACTGCTGATCTTAAGACTCCCAGTGGAGCCCAGCCAACATCTGACCATTCATTCCCCAAACCACGAAGACGGAGTATCTGGCCTGTGTGTTCTAGTTTGCAGGAAATCTTATGCTGCTTCACTTACTAAATACAACAAATGTTTTTTGTCTAGTATTTTGCTGTTTTAAAAATGTAAGCAATTTATCAATGGAAAATGAAATCTGAAGAACTAGTTAAGAATTAGAAAAACAGCCAGGCACAGTGGCTCCCTCCTGCAATCTTAGCATTCTGGAAGACCAAGGCAGGAGGATCACCTGAGGTCAGGAGTTGGGGACCAGCAGGAGCAAAAGTCAGACCCTATCTCTATAAAAATAGAAAAAATTAGCCGGGTGTGTTTTCATGTGCCTGTAGTTCCAACTACTAGGCTGAGGCAGAAGGATCACTTGAGCCCAGGAGTTCGAGGTTGCTATGAGCTATGCGGACACCAATAGAGCAAGACTGTATCTCAAAAAAAAAAAAAAAAGAATTAGAAAATCACTTTTGTGATTAAAACCTAAATTACTATTAATATTGAAAATCTTGGGAATTTTAATGAATAATATATAGAGAATGTATTATTTTGTAGGTTTTATATGCAGCAAATATATTTAAATTTAAAGAGCTAAATCCAAAGTCACATAAAGCAATAGACAAACATAAGGACAAGTGGCAAATCTCTATGAACACAGAATCTTAGAAACCTATGCCTGGAAAGGAAACCCATTTCTCTTAAGATGGGCTTCATACAAATCAGTCCTCAATAACATTGTGTGAAAGAAATATTCATGTTATACAAGGCAGGAGGATTGTGAAGCTGTTGTTATCTATGGTTATTCACACAGAGATGTGTGCACACCGACACATAGAAAAATAAATGTCCCCCTATGAAGCGAAGAGATAAATCAAACAATTTGTATTTTTAAAAACTGAAAGAACCAACAAAATAACATACACTGGAAGAACACTTAAAAAAACAAAGGATTTGTCACAAATCTAACAAACCATACAACAGAGAGAGGTCTGGGTTGGTTTTAGTAAACACAGGGTGGGTTTCGAGTGGAAAGTAAATAAGTGCACTGAGGTACTGTACTAATCACATTTGTTCTAACATTGACCTTATAATAATTAAAAATTGATGCTTGCAACATAATACAGCTGTGCAATCATATTTAAACCTAATCATTTCATAGAGAGAGGAAACTTGTACAAAAAGGTCAAAAACACTTTAATTTCATGACAGTAAATTTACTCTTTATTCCCAAAGTGAAAATGTCTCATTTCTAAAAGAGCAAACCAATAATTACTTATTATAAAGCTATTTTAGTCAATACTTAATTTTGCTATATTGATTAGTGTTTAGACATTTAAAATGTACCCTACAGCAAGAATATGTGTTTACAATACTATTCTCCCTACTGATGTTTGTAAGTATTACACGTATCGATTTAAGACATGTCTCAAAAATGCCAAACTTAATAGTAATCATGAAAAAAAAACCTTGACTCTTAAAACTGGAATTTAATTTAAAATATTTGAATATTGGCTTCCTTAAAGATCTCTTTGTACCGTGATCACTATTTCTGCCATTAAATCTTTAATGGTGAGTACTCAATTAAACCACTTTATAAATTCTACCCCATCCCAAATGTAACAAAGAAAGAAAATATAAAAATGATCAACTCTACCACTCACAACTGGAACAAAATGTTTTCTCTTTATTTTATGTACTTCTGATTGTAAAATAAAGACTGGGATGTTATTCCCCCCTTAACTTGCATTCTGTGTAACATAGAGCTCTTTGCAATAAAACAAAACGATGCTTCATCAGAATGTTACTGGGAGTGCCAAAGCAATTTATAAACTTTCTATCATTAAGTCTGAGAACATCACTGTGAGGCAAGTATTAATATAACACTGCTCTCTTGAGGAGTTCAATGCACTTTACATAACATTACTTTATTAACTCCTCCTTGAGCTGGGCAAAAAGGCTAAGCTATCTAACCACGTACCTCACTCACGTGCATGCATAAAAAAAAATAGAAAAGACGATTCTACATAACCACATATTTTCATTCACTTTAACTTCCAATCTGAAATTATGACTTAAGATAAGGCCAACTGGGTCACTCCATATATTCGGCTTCTATTAATACTGATCTTTTAAATAGGTTCCAATTTTATAAATATGAGATGTAAAATGTAATTAATCCCAGTAATTCTTAAGTAATAATTGTTTTTGAAGGTGGAAGATATTTGAGAGTAACAATTTTCCTTTCATTATCACATACTGCTATAAAAACTCCAAAACCAGATTATGATCCTGTGGACAAGAATCACAACATCCTTAAGTAAATCTATGCATTTCTTAGCAAGGGTGCAACTATGCACACATGGGGACAGCCAGAAGAGATATATAATGTGAAGGACATAGAAATACTAATAATGTCAAATGATGTTTATCAAGTGTCAGCCACTCTGCCACTGTTTTAAGGAATCTACATGTATTAACTGATTCAATCTTCAAAACAATTCTATGAGGTGGATAATATTACCATCATTGTATAGAATCATTGTATAGATGAGGAAATGGAGGCTCAGAAAGTTGAGCATGGCCTATGTCACAGAGTTACTAAGTGGTAGAGCTGGGATACAAACACAGGAAATATGTTCCATAGTTCATGCTCTTAATCGATGTCCTAGAAAGGAAGAGAAGCTGTTCCTAGATCCCCTTGATCCACGATATACCTCGTCATGAAGTTTCAAATCCATAATTATAATTTTTTCTACTCCAAGTGCAACATTTTTGACCTCACGGTCATTATAGAATAACTACTTGAGTTTATGTGTCGTACTTTCAAAATGTGACACCAGTATTTAGAAGATGGTCACAGGGAGGCAGCGTACTGTAGTTAGGAGCACAGACCTCAGCGTCAGACAGACCCAACAGGCTATCACTAGCCAGTTTATTATATTTCTATTCAAGCTGTATAAAATAGAGATAGTAGAACCTATTATATCTCCTGATGCTATAGTGAGAATTAAACAGTAAACATTAAGTGTTTCACATAATGCCTTATACATAGTAAGCACTTAATAAGCAGTTGCTATTAACATTATAATAAGTTAGCATAAAATTATTCAAGCCATTCTCAAAACTCTGAAATTCAGAATTACCGCTGGATGTAGCACATCTCACTGCTGGTGTCAAATGGAACCGAATTGATATTTTCATCAAAGATATGTTCTAGGCACTATGCATGATCTCACTGAATCTTTAGAACACACCTATAATTTGTGTTGTTATGCCCAGTTTTAAATAGAAAAATAAACTTTGAGACTGTAAGTAACTCATCCACAATCGTGCCAGTAGTAATTAGATGATTACTCAATTAACTAGATGAATCTCACAAAGCAGGATGAAAAGTAACAAGTAAGGAAATTACTAGAAAAACTCTTCTCTAACTCTCATAAATTACGAAACTGAAAAGTTCCTAGTTTGAAGTTCACCTTGTTTAGCCTTCGCTATAATTAGAGCAAAGCTGCACCCAGACGCAGTAGTTAGAACAGAGACGATAAAGAGGAAAAATACTACCGGAAAAAATACCCGCCATGCCCAGCACATGCCAAGTGCTTCTCTTGCTTCCACCTTCAGAGACACCAAAGAAAACAAGGGCCAAGGTCAGACAGTTAGAGGGAGCTGCACTCAGGTACCAGGGCTTAGATCGAAGTGAGGTACGGGATTGTGGTTCTGTAAAGCAGATTTGCCTCAAATCGGTCTCACCCAAACAACCTGTAGAGGTCGTTTTCTGGTCTATTCGTAGAAAATCTACAGAAAAAGAAAAAATATGTCACATTAGTCTTTTGGTGACTTCTTCCTTGATCCTCGAACTACCGCCATTCCCTAAATTGGAAATGTCTTCGTTATGCAAAACAAGCATATCTCCTGCTTAATTAGGACACTGTTTCATTTTTCCCTCTATTTAATGCAAAAGAAACATTTTTGTCCTTTGCATAATAATTTGCTGCATGTAAGATGACATTTGTTATTCTCCCTTAAAAATTAATTTGGGACTGATCATGATACATAATAATCATGTGGAAACATTACTGCAAATAAATTGTAAGTGAAAGAATGGAATTTCCACTTTCATTGGCCCATATACAAGCCTATATAGAGGAGATGGCAGATATAAGATAATCCTATATAAAGGACAAGCTCAATGGTAAGGATTCTGCTTACACAGGGGTGGAAAGTAGTGGAAAATAATTTCCAGCCCACATGTCACAAGGCATACAATTGAAAATATATTTGTAGTATCCTAAGAACACATAAGATCTTGTGTTCCATTATCAATTAGCAGGCAGCACCCAACCTAATCATTTCTTCCATGTTTAGAATCTATGGCCTCTCTCAGTAATTCATCCAACTTTTAATAATTACCATTTAAAGGTAAGCCTTGCTTTTATCTAACTTTGATCACTTATATTATATAATGTGATTGAAACATCTAGAATAAGGCTCCACACATACAAGGCACTCCATAAACCCTTGTTGATGGGATGGTGATCTCAGTTTATTTCCCTTTTCTCTGACCTCAGTGGAGACAAGAGAAATGCTTAGACAGGAGTGTTGGTGAAATGGTTAGAGATAAGAGGAAGTTGATTAGGGACAAATACAGAATAGAACTGAGGAAGAAAACAACGCGGAATGACTCACTAGGACAGTATGAACTGTTTTAGAAGACACAGCCAGCCACCAAGAAAATGTGAATTGTAAAACAAAACATGCCAGAGCATAACTCAGAAGATCTACTGCTTTTACTGCTTTTCACTCACTTTCACACACAGAACTCCTATCTCTCTCTCTGACCCTGATCTCTGTCCAGAGTCCTAAGTTTACTTACACGATTGTAAACTTGTGAGGGTGGATAGGACGTTCTTTCCCGTGACTCGCACTGTCCCTCCACAGCCTTACGCTGCTATGGAAAGCATCTTGGGTAAGACCTAGTGGAGAGAACCACAACGACCCACTGACATTTTCGTGTGAGAAGCAATCAATATTAACAAGGGAAAACAGGTTCTCCAGTGTCTTAAATCCAAAAATATACAGAAAAGACCTGATACTGCCCATTCAAGAAGGAAACAGAGAACCCTGGAGGAGAGGGTAGGAAACCCACTGCGAAAATTAAGATAGGTGATTGGTCAACAGCCAAACTTTTTGGCAATAGAATGGACTTGTCTCTTATCCTCCACAATAAAAGACCCAATAAAGGGGTTAAATTTGGATATCCTGGCAGCAACTCAAACTTAAAATTTCTAAAATTAAACTTCCCCAAGAACCAGTTTTCTGCTGACTTCCTTGTTTGTTAAGAGTACACTTGTTCTCTCTGGCTCCAAATATGAGTCATCTTGCTTTATTCCTCACCCACCCCCACCATTTCTAATTAAACACCATGTTGCATCTATTTTTTTCTTCGGCACTTCTTTGCAACTCTCTGCTGCTTTCTTTTCCCATTGCTTCATCTCTATTTTGGTTGTGACCTCGCGTTGGGCTCCCTGACTGTAGCCTCACAATTCTTCCAAACAATCCATCTGGCAGGTAGTTTCCATTTTGAGTTTGAGTCTGCCTTGATTGGGTCACTCCTTACCAAAAAGATTCTGTGATTTTCTCTTGTCTGCTGAGCAAAGTTGTTCCAAGCTACTTCCAAATGCACCCCAGACTGGCTTTCAGTCTTACCTTCACCTATGTCCCTGGGCATCAGCCAAGCTAGCTATAATCCTATTCCCCACTACACACTATTTCCTTCTCCTGTAACACGATCTCTGCACCCCCAGAAATCCTAAGCTCCCTCCTACACGCACATCTTCCACCATGTTTTGTCTTCAGCTCAGATGTCCTTTAAGTCTCGCGTCACCATCACACAGATCCCCCAGCAGAAATATTTCCTACTCTCTCATGGAGTCTTCATTTTATAGCAGGGCATTGCTTTGTGTCGTAGTCATCATTTTTATTCCCTACTAGGTGCTATGCCCTGGAAAGGAACAACTAGGTTTTATTTATCTTTTTATGCCACTCAGTGCCAGGCACATGCCCCTCACAGACTATTTTGAGTATATAAAGTCATAAAGTGAAATAACTGTTCCAAATATATTGTTTTCAAACAGCACTTTTCAAGTTTTAGAATGCCGCAAATTCACCTGTGATTTTTGTTCAGATATTCTGACTCAAAAGGTCTGGTCTGAGACCCAAGTATTTGTATTTTAAATGCTTTTCAAACTAAGACTCCCTGAGTTTCCATGAAAAAAGGGTGTTACAAACACCAACTCATAGTCTGAGATATTGAAATATGTTCTGAGATATGTGTCATTAGGTGATCTCATCATTGTGTGAACAGCATCAAGTGTACTTGCAGAAACCTAGATGGTGTAGCCTACTACACACCTAAGCCATATGGTATTCCCTTTTGCTCCTAGGCTACAAACCTGTACGGCATGTTATTGTACTGAATACTAGAGGCAGTTGTAATGCAATGGTAAGTATTTGTGTATCTAAACATAGAAAAGGTACAGTAAAAATATGGTAGTATAGTCTTAGGGGCCACCATTATATTAATATATGTAGTCTCTCATTGATCAAAATGTTATGTGGTGCATGACTATGTAGTATACTTGTAACATTTTACGAAACACATCTAATCAAGGAAAGTAAATACCAGAAAGATATTCACCAAAATGTTAATCATGGTTGTTTATGGCTTTGAGGATTATTGTGGATTATTTTATTTTTAATACTTTATTTTATACATTATCTATAATGAACATATAATGTTTTAGCAATGAAAACAAAAAGAAAAAAAATGCTTGGATTCTAGTAATGGCTGGGTCAGTTTGAGCAAGTTGCTTAAGCTCACTCAGCCATAAATACTTCATCTAAAAATGTGGGCAGTGATTGTACCAACCTTGTAGAGTTGAATAATAATTAAACTAAGTGATATAATTCACATAAAATTCTAAGCATTGGTACATGAGCAAATGGAAGTTTGAAAAGAACAGCCATAGGAGCTGTACAGGAATTTCAAGTTTTCCACTCTTCTATTATTCTTCCTCATTTTCACCATCTACAGTTTAGCTAGTCTACCCTTGAGTTCAAACTCTACTAAATCAAATCATTGTTTCACTAACTCGTGGAGGTTTGTTGAGCCAAAGAATGTAGCTATGGTTATGGCCCAAGCTGATATTTCCACCAGCTGTACTACATATTGGTGGTTTCAATAAATGGTCATAATGGCCAACAGGGGAAAGAAAAGAATGATCTTCTTAATCTACACTCTTTGGGAATTCTAAAAAGGAAACACATAATTGCTAGAATTTGGCTGGCATATTGAACCTGGCATGTGAAGAAAAGTCGTGGGACTTTTAATGATGGAAAATGGTCCAGACCTCAGATTTGTGTGTCATCAAACAAAAATCAATCCTTTAAGCAAAGTACTGGAATGAAGAAATGTTTTACTTCTGGGTATGCTTCAGTCATTTTAAACTGGAAAAATAAATTGTTATTCTGTATAATTATTATATTTTCATTTTTCTTGGATGTATATGTCAGTGTTAATCAGGTAAACATCTGATTGAAGACATTCACAAGCTCAGAGACCTACTCATCCCTTCCTTCATTCATTCACCCAACAAATATTTAGGGATCACTTAGTATGTGCCATTCCCTGTGTAGGGACTGAGGGTGCAAGGAAGGTGTCTTCTCATGAGGCATAGGGCATAGTGGGAAAAATTATTCAGATGAGTACACAAATAAAACATAATTGATGCTACAAAGGGGAGGTAGTACAGTACCAGGTGAGGAGTGGAGGGTGTGGAATTAGAAGCATAAAGCTCTTAAGATGCTGAGAGTTTGCTATTGTAAGATAGTTCATGCTCTCTCTCTCTCTCTTTCTCTCCCTCTCCCCCCTCTCTTTTTCTCCCCTCCCACATGTGTGTGTGTGTGTGTGTGCACCTGTGTGTGTGAGAGAGAGAGAAAGAGAGAATGTGTGTGTGTGTGTTTGCTTGTGAATGCCCATCATGGCATATCCACACCCATGCTTTATTCTAGTGAGTTGAAAATGTCGGGGCTGTGTACTAGTTTGCTAGGGCTGCCGTAACAACACAGCACAGACTGAGTGAGTGGCTTATGCAGCACAAATTCATTTTCTCACAGTTCTGGAGACTGGAGGTCCAAGACCAAGATGCAGCAGCACTGGTTTCCTCTCGGGCATCTCCTTGACTTGCAGATGGCCACCTCCTCCTGCCTCTTCACACAGTCTGTGGTCATCCTTCTGTGCACATGTGCCCCTGGCCTATCTTCCTATTCCTATAAGGACACCAGTCATATCGGATTAGGGTTCCACCCTAATGGCCTCATTTTAACTTAATCACCTCTTTTAAAATGTTATCTCAAAATATGGTTACAGTCTGAGGTACTAGAGTTTGGGGCTTTGACGTGTGAACTTATAGGGGGACACAATTCCACTTGTAGTAGGTTGTTAAGGGTTAAGGATGTTAGAGTGCAGAGTTGCCACATATGGTTATACCAGTTATACATTGCACATGCTACAGAATGTGTCACTCACATCACAGTTGTGATAAATTTTTTTTATTTTTTAATGAAAATTTTCCTGCAGAAAGTGTCTGGAGGAAGGTTTGACTTTTTCTGATTTTCACAAGGGATCATTTGGGGTAGCAGTGTCACTTTATGGTAGGAAACACTTTTCCCTAATCTGATATTTCCTTTCATATGGAGGGAGCTCCCTAGAGTAACACTATTGGCCTCTCTTTGTCCCTCCCCCCACCCGACTTGCCCTTGAAGAGTGATTTATTTTGAATGATTAATTTAGAAGGAGATCCCTGAAAGTTCTACATCCACACTCACATACTGACACGATAGAGGTGGTGTCAGGTAGGGTTAAACACATAGCTTCTGAAATCAAATGACCTGGGCTTAAATCCAGCTCTACCACTGTGTGACCATAGGCCTTATTTAACATCTGCATGCCTAAGATTTCTGGCCTATAAAATAGAAATGATTAATATACCTACCTTTTAGGGTTGTTGTAAGAAAACAAAAAGATTAGAGAGGGCTACACTAATAATTATTTGAACACAACTCCTTCAGGGCTGCAAAAACACGTCACTGCATACATACCAAATAACTGGCCAAGCTCTCGCCATGGAGACGATATTCTAGACTTGTTGAATGAGTGAGTTTTCTAAAGGAATTAAGGCCAGACTGCAGAATTCCAATCGACACTTGAGAGTGGGGTTTTTTATCTCATGAGTCTGTAGATTCTCTAAACTGCCTAGTAGAATATCTTGTTTCCAGTAGGCACCAAAATATTTATTAAGTCACTATCATGTTAAATAAACATAAAATATACTAATATAATTTTTACCATTGCTCTGTCTTTCCTGGGTGACTTTCCTTGAGAGACAAAGGGTTCCTTGATTTTTGAAAAGTGTTACATGATTTTTTTTTTTTTTGAGACAGAATCTCGCTTTGTTGCCTGGGCTAGAGTGCCGTGGAGTCAGCCTAGCTCACAGCAATCTCAAATTCCTGGGCTCAAGCGATACTCCTGCCTCAGCCTCCCGAGTAGCTGGGACTATAGGCATGTGCCACCACATCCAGCTAATTTTTTTTGTATTTTTAGTTGTCCAGTTAATTTCTACTTTTTTCTTCTTTTTTTTAGTAGAGATGGAGTCTCACTCTTGCTCAGGCTGCTCTCGAACTCCTGACCTCAAGTGATCCTCCCACCTCGGCCTCCCAGAGTGCTAGGATTACAGGCATGAGCCACCACACCCAGCTGTATTATATGATTTTAAATACCCCTTGTGAAGTTCTGGAAATAGACGATGGTTATGGTTGCATAACAATGAGAGTGTATCTAATGCTGCCCACTGAACTGCATATTTAATAATGGTTAAAAGATTAATGTCATATTGCATATATTTTACTGCAATAAAAAAAAATTGTCTGCTGAGGGTCTATGGTGAGAAGAAAGGGGAGTTGTGCTGATTGTTTTGAAAATCGAGTAAGATACCCAAGTGTCTGGCACGTGGCAGAAGCTCGAAAAAATTAGTTCCCTTTCCAATAGTTCTAGATCACTACTGCCCCGATGGTGACAAGTCATGAAGAATGACCCCCTGTAGTTCCTATTGACAGACAAAAAGTTTCCTCTGAGGAGGAAAAAAAATCTTCAACCTTTGTAATGCTTCATGTCCGGATATTGCAGATGGCAGCAATAACCCCCCTGGAAGAAATTTTAAAGGTTGGTCTCTATTATAATCAATTCTAATATCATGAATTACAAAGTATCAAAGGAAATGCTTGAAACTATTAAAAGAAGACATGCCATCTACTATCCATTTTGGACAGGCATCTGTACCATTTGTTTCAAGATAACAGTTTTTTTTCAATTAGAGCTCTACTGAATTTATGTGCCTCGTTATAAAGTAATTCTGGAGGAGTTGAGGGATTAGAAACTAGAGCCATTAACTCTTTCTTCAGAGGAAAACCACAATAATCTACAAAGGAAGAATGAAAGATATAAATTATAATCTTGTATTTTAGGCACAGTCAACATTTTAGTGTGAAAGATATGTTCCTATTCACCTACTCATCCGTCTCCTTGAATTTGACTATTTTTTAAAAATCAACACTGTCTTGATTATCTGAGTTTAAATAAATCATGACATGATCCTGAGAACTTGGCAAGAACATCAATGATTTTACATCTGGCATCACACACCAGCTGCATGTCGAGGGAATGAAAAGCTTTTCTATTTCTTTACCTTGCTTCATTAGTGAGTATGTGGGGATGCATGCATTACCGCGTGCGCGGGCTCAGCACCCCATATGGAGAGGCAGCCAGCAATGTCACAGAATCCATGCATCATTCACTGTGAAGCTGAACTCTCAAAAAATAATAAGATGATATTTTTACTAAAATATTTTATCTGCAAATGGATATATGGGAGGGATTTTTTTTTATCAGTAGAGCTATATGTTTAATGTATACAGGTAGAACCTGTTGCAAAAGTCTCTAATGGAGAAATAAATTTAGTTGTCACAGCTGAACATATGCACAGTATGGTACCCATCTTCAAGTCATCATACAGTAAAAAAAAAACAATAATTTCCTTGCCAGATCTACGTCCAACACATTTTCTACTTAGTTCTTGACAACTATACTACTTAGTTCTTGACAACTGCACTGCTTACTGGGAAAATATCTGTGCTGTGAGCTTTATGGTTATCTAATTAAAGAAATCTCTATGGTATCCTCAGTGTCATCACAGTTATTTACCTTACATTTGAATTTTGTAAGTTTTGCAAATATCTCTTTATGCTAACTATCTGTCGCTGTGTAACAAATTATCCCAAAATTTAGCAGCCTAAAATAATAATAATAATTTATTATCACGTGGTTTCTGGGGTTCAGGAAATCAGGAGTGACTTGGCTCGGCAGTTATGGCTCAAGATCTCTCATGAGGTCACATTTTAGGTGCCAGAGCTGCAGTCGCCTTAACATTTAACTGTGGCTGTAAGATCAGCTTCCAAGACGGCTCACTCATGTTATTTGTGTACTGTTTCTGCAAGAGGTCTCAGCCCTTTTCCTGGGAAACTCTCCAGACAGCTCCTTGAACGTCCATATGACATGGCAGTTTAATTCCCCCAGAGTGTCTAATCCAAGACAGCAAAGTAGAGGAGACACTGCATTGACTTTTGGGACCTAGCCACAGAAGTCACACACCATCACTTGCGCCATATTCTATTGGTCACACAGACCAACCCTGGTACAGTGTGGAAGGGGACTACAAAAAGAGCTTGAAAATCAGAGGTAAGGATCATTGAGGGACATCTTTAAGGCTGGCTACCACACTCTAAAATAAATTTATTTTCAAATGTACAGGCTTCCATTGTACATACACTTTTATTTGCCCAAATTCTGATTTTGCACATCACTTTTCTGTCTTGGCGGAGCATTAAAATAGCAGCATAAAAGTAAAAATAGAGGTTCTCAACATAATAATTTAATTAATCTAAAAATTACAAACATATCCACACTCAGCTAAAGAAAAAAATGTATCTAATCTAATAGCAACAGCTATTTATAATCCATAAGAAGTGCTTAACTAATAATGAGAACTAAAATTACTTTAAGTTATTGGTTAAAATTACAGATTGGAAAACTATTTGGAAACATTTTATCATTTCATCTTATTCAATATTCTAAGGGAATACCAATCGTTAATCTCAAACTATTTTTGAATAAAGAAATAAAAGCTTCATCATCTGTCTGATCTTCTGAAAGCTTTTATTAATGATATGTGAAGGAAAAAGAATGATATTTATGGGTTTTTTTAAGCAATGAAAAGGAAATATTCATGTAGAACTTACCACTAAACTATTCATAGAATCTGTAACTGGGTACCCAATCATATTCATTTGAAAAATATGTCTGAGCACTTGTTGCTTTGAGATACTCTAGGGAAATAAAGAAAACTAAGCCAAGAACTTTGCACTCAAGGAACTTATTCCTGGTTGGCTTGATGAGGCAGGTTAACACATACTTACATACTAACCATTGTGCAGTACGTTTCTTAAGAGAAGGGGGAAGTGCAATATGAATTAAAGAAAAAAGAAATCAATTCTAATTGACAAACCCAGCAAAGCATTATGGAACATTGGCATTTGAGCTGACTCTTTAAGGATGAATAGGTTTGAACAGTGGGAGATGATAGAGTGGTTATTACAATAAAAGAAGCAGCAAAATCGGAGTGTAAATTCAGGAAATCACAAGGTTATTTAGACACTTCATGCTTTTCTCAGTGTAGGCACATTCTCCCACCACCTCCGTATTTCAGGGTGAGAAGCCAGATAGATTCTGCTTCTCTGAGAATTCTCCTCTTCCATCCTCCCACCGGTCCAACATTGTCATTATCTTCTATTGGCTTTTTGGTTTGCATTTTCTGAGACTGTTTTTCCTGCTATTCCATTAGTTCTGGTAATTACACAGTACATTTCCAGTTAGTTCTCTTTTTGTTGTTCCTGCTTCAATGAACCAGTGAAGATTTCTATATAGGATTTTAAATTTGCTTTTTTAATTTTTTGTTTATTTTTTAATTGACACATAATAATTATACATATTCATGGGGTACATAGTGATGTTTCAATACATACAATGTACAGTGATTAGATCAGGGTGATTCCGTATATCCATTATCTCAAACATTTACCATTTCTTTGTGTTGGTAGCATTCAATACCCTCTCTTCTAGTCATTTGAAAATATATATATCATTGTTAACTATAGACATCCTACAGTGCTGTAATTTAGACTATTCTGATACAGCAGTTGTATCAGATTGTATTTTCCAACATGGCCACTCCCACTGTACATTTTCTTCTTATAATGTGACCCTTCTCTCATCCAGAGATGGGATCTACATTCTCTTTGTTTGAATCTGGGTGAGATTGTGACTAAGCCAAAAGTAACACTATGTGACTTCAGAGGCTGAGTTATAGAAGGTGAGAGAGTTTCTTTCCAGGACCTCTGAGAAGCTCTCTTGGAACCCAGTCATCATGCCATGAGGAAGCAGAGAGACCACTCAGAGACAGAGGGGCCACGGGTAGCAGGTGTCACAGCCAATAGCCAGAGCTGAAGTCCCAGCCCAGGCACCATCTGACTGCCACCACTTATCTCAAATGAGAAATGCCTGGCTGAGCCCAAGCAATGCCAGAACCGTAAGAGGTAATCATGAGCTGACTGTTGTGTTAAGCTGTAATGTCTTGAGGCTGTTCTGACATGTCAGATTTCATGGTTAGTAGCATTCATTTTCTTGCTGTCAGACAGAGACCACCCTTACTTCCTTGCTGCATGGCCCTTTCTATGTAGCAGCTCATGACATGGCAGCTGGCTTCTTCAAAGCCAGCAAGAAAGAGAATGTTTTAGCAAGATGGACATTATAATCGTAAGTATTGTAATCAGATACATGTAGTCATGTGCCTCCCATCACCTGTATCTTATTCAATTAGAAGTTAGAAGCAAGTCACAGGTCTTGCCTATACTAAAAGTTAAGGGATGATACAAGGGTACGAACACCAGGAAACAGGAATCATGGGACTATCTTGGAGTCTGTGTGCCAAAACTAGGTATAAATCTCAAGGAGACATACCCAAGGAACCACAGTCAAGGAGCCTCACCTGTACGTGATCCTTATATCAATGACAAAATCCTGGACTTTGAGAAAATACCATAAATGAAATGAGATTTGGCAGAAGGGGAAAGAATAAGCATATTTTGCACAGAAGAGGGATGTGAATGTAAATTGTTAGGGTCAAAGGGTGGACCGTGACAGACACTGCTTTCCAACATGACCGCAAGAAGATCTCCCATTCCAGATTGTTTTCTATGATGCAACCTTGACACTTCTCCCACAGACCCCTCCCTGGCCCAGAAGCTCCAATTCCCTCCTGAAGAATTTCTACCTCTTCTCAGGTAAGTCCCATACCACTGTCCTTTCTTGCATCTTCTGAACTTTGATGCTTCAAGTCTCAGCTGATTTTTAAATTTTTTTTCGTTCAGTCTGATTTTAGTGTTCATTTTTCTGCTCCAGTTTCTGCCTTCCCCAAAAGGAAAGGAGTGGACTTTAATCCCATGAGACCAGGGAATAAAGTCGGTGCCAAGATTGTTCTTTCTAACCAATAGTAATTGCAATACAATTCCTTTTAAACTGTCTAAAGGCAAACACACCACCCCCCAACATCAAGTGTATTAGTTTCCTAGGGTTCTTATAACAAATTGCCAATCTGCATGGTTTAAAACAACAGAAATTTATTATCTCACAGTTCTGAAGGCTAAAAGTCTGACTCAAGATGTCAGTAGGGCCATGCTTTTTCTGAAACCTGTAGGCGAGAATCCTTCTCTGCTTCTTCCTAGGTTCTTGTGGTTGCAATCCTTGGCATTCCTTGGCCTGTAGATGCATCACTCCAATTTCTGCCTCCACAGTCACATAGCATTCTGCTTGTGCCTGTCTGTGTCCCAATTTCACTCTTCTTATAAGGATACCAGTCACCGGATTAGATCCCAGCCTAATCCAGTATGACCTCATCTTGACTTGATTATACCTGCAGAGACCTTACTTCCAAATAAGGTCACATTCCCAGGTCCTGGGTTTAGGACTTGAACATATCTGTTGGGGGCACATGATTCAACCCACACACCAACAAGTATTAATTTTCTGACACAGACAATATAATATAATTTACCTGAGGAGAGTATATTCCTATCAGTATGATTTCGACCCAACACTCAACAAAAATAATAATCCTGATTAATGATGCTACAAAAAGTATCCCTTTTATAAGCCTTGAGGTATCTTTTTAGGCTGGGTGAGGTGAGGTGGCTCACACCTGTAATCCTAGCACTCTGGGAGGCCAATATGGGAAGATCGCTTGAGGTTAGGAGTTCGAGACCAGCCTGAGCAAGAGTGAGACTCCCCCCTCTCTACTAAAAGTAGAAAAAGTTAGCTGGGCGATAGTGGCATGCACCTGTAATCCTAGCTACTTGGGAGGCTTAGGCAGGAGGATTGCTTGAGCCCAGGAGTTTGAGGTTGCTGTGAGCTAGGCTGACACGATGGCGCTCTTGCCCCAGCAACAGAGCAAGACTCCGTCTCAAAAAAAAAAAAAAAGAAGAAGAAGAAGAAGTATTTTTTTATTTGTTTGTTTGTAACTATCTAGCTGTCTAGAGCATCTGAGTTTGAAATTTCTTGGATAGAGTATAGTTTTGTAGGCCTGGAAAAACTTACTCTTGTAAGGTGAGTATGTACATATCTGCAATGCCCCAGTACAGTGGTGATGTCATCAGAGCTCACTGCAACCTCAAACTACTCCTGGGTGATCCTCCTGCTTCAGCCTCCCAAGTAGCTGGGGCTACAGACACACACTACCATGCCTGGTTAATTTTTCTATCTTTTGTAGAGACAGGATCTAGCTCTTGCTCAGGCTGGTCTCAAATTCCTGGCCTCACACAATCCTCCTGTCTCAGCTTCCCAAAGTGCTATGATTACCAGCTTGAGTCATCACACCCAGCCCTCTGCTCTTCTTTGACTGGATCTCACGAAGAAAAGAGGCCACATGGCTAGATTAGAAGGGAATTTTACCTTCACTGAGCACCATCCTTGAGAACAAAAGCCAAGAGCAAACCCACTGAGACATCCAACTGCCATTTTAAAGGGAGTTCCAAACTACGGATCAGAGATCATTGCTGGGAGAATTGGCAAACATTACAACTGTCTTCAGCATATTTATCTTGTCATTCTCTTTTTTCCAAAATGGTTACTTGAAACCCCATAAAGAGGAAAGAACCTGGGTGTTTGTCTTTGGGCACAGTAAAGAAAAAGGAAGTTATTCTTTTTAACAACCAGACCTAGTAGGGAAAAATCACGAGGCCTTTTTTTTTTTTTTTGAGACAGAGTCTCACTCTCTTGCCTGGGGCGAGTGCCGTGGCGTCAGCCTAGCTCACAGCAACCTCAAACTCCTGGTCTCAAGCAATCCTACTGCCTCAGCCTCCCGAGTAGCTGGGACTACAGGC